>KK112863.1:19017-32280 GCA_000611955.2 Stegodyphus mimosarum
ATCTGTAAAGAGTACTCGTCCCCATTCATTATCTCTCCAATTCCGTTGTTCCCGGCACCACAGAGAACGCCTTCTCCGATGGGCAGGCGTTTGAGGTACACACCGTACAGGGCGTCGTGCAAACAGACCACCACCGTGCAGTCTTCTGGCCACGGTAAAACGCGATATCGGTCGTCCAGTCGCCTGTGTCGTGTGTCTAGCTATTTCTCCCGCTGTCTGCCGCCTGTTTCTTCTGGCCTGTAAGGCAATATACCGGTCATCTGCGGGTGTGGTTCCTCGTGGACGACCACTACTAAACTCCCGGATAGCTGTTCCTATAGTTGGAAATTGTCTCCAAAGTCGTGAAACGATGCTGTGAGCAATTCCGAAGTCTGCAGCCACACTTGTCACACTGCGGCCTTCCTCCAACTTCCTAATGATTCGACCTCGGGTAAAAGCATCCAGATGTCGGTAAACAGATTGATTATTCGCCATTTCTCGCTGAGGCAGCAACTTGGTGTGATTTTAACTGCTATACGGCTTGCAATCTCTTTGTCAGAAATACTGATCTTACACCGACAACATGCTTTACACTACTCAGACACTCCCCCATTACGTCTACTTGCATATCTGCGCATGTGCTACCGTACATCACCTTACTTAATCTCCTGATTGGTCTTTCTGCCTCTTCGTTCAGCTGATATGCTAATTTTTCGACTTCGTCCTTAATTTTTGCAAACCAGTGTAGGACTGCTATAACATGTAGAGGTACAGCTCCTATTTTGGTTGCAATCGGCCGCACCAAAAGTATAAATAAATATATATATATCCACTCTGTATTCGGCTCAGTGACCTCAGATTTTTTTATTTTTATAGGTTTCTAAATTGTGTATTTTTGCTTTAAAAATGATTGAATTATGCTGTTTTTATCTTCCGGTTAAGGTTTTTGTGCCTTTAGTAAATCTGCATGCAAGATTTGTAGAATTATCAACAATTTAAAAATTGTTTAAATTCGGCTAAGCCTAATTATTTTTAGCACAGCAGCCACATTTGTTGACATTTGAAATTTAGCAGAATAGTGGATTTGTTGCCAATCTAGAGAAACTAAGCTTTGCAAAGTTAACGCCTTCTTTTATTATTGCGACTTAAATATGCTTAATCCATTCTGGAATTTATTCGAGAAAATAAGTGTTTACGATTTACTTCGTAACTTTTAATATAGATATTTCTAGTTTTTATGTATTTTTGCCTTGTTTCGAAGTAAGAACTGAATTAATTGAATGAGAAATACTGAACCGTTTGTGAAAAACTGTTTCTTCTTTTTGTTTGTTTGTTTAATTTCTTTTACACATCGTTTTAGATTTAGTATAGCATTTGAATAGAACAGGTGGCAACGATTAGGTAATTCTTGAGATGATATACACAATTTTTGTGCATTCTGAGTTATAAATGAATGACATGTAATGCTATTAAGTTAAACTAGCGCCAGAATGTCACTATGGTAAACAAATATAGTGAATTTTAAAGAGTGTATTTATTCTATTGTGGTTTATGCACTATCGACGAAATAGGTTTATTTCAATCGATTACGTTTAAATGAAATGCAAGGAAAATGCATATAATTTAATATTCCGTACAAGGAAGTCATGTGGTGCATACATCAGACCTTTTTTATATTTAAGCTTAATAAAAGTAACGTCAAATGAATAACGTAAAGAAATTTTCAGAAAGCTTAATGTTACAGTGTAGAAAAAAAAAAGAGATTTAAATAATTGCAATTCAAAGTATTTGCAGTCAAGCAACTATAATGTTTTTGTTCTAAACTTTTTGAGTATATGCTTATGACATTATTGTATAACTATCGTTTCATTATATCCACCTTTTTCGTGTCGACCCCTTTTACCTCCAGTCAGATGAGATTATATCTTTCACTCCAATAACATCTTTTCCCTCCAGTCATACAGTATGTCAAAATTTAAATTTTCACACACATGATACAAATATATGGTATCTTTAATCAAACTGCTAGGAAATGGATCATTTTCTGAAATATATGGTTTATTAAATTATTCCAACTAATTTCGTTAGTCTTTTCCATTCGTTTTCAATTTCAGAAATTTGGAAATCTAATTGGTATTACCTGGTCAAAGATAATTCAAACAAGTGCATCAATACGTACTTACGATTCCAATTGATATATTTGAAAAATAAGAATAAACGTCTAGAATCTGTACGAAAAGATTTTTATTGTATCTCGATTTCTTCAAAATACACTGCAAGAACGTATAACGTGAAGAAAGGAGTCAAAAGATATGAAACTTGGTGAAAAATTATTTCTACAACACTATATACCCACACGTTCCTCATCAACCAAACAGGTTTCTGACTGACACTTCTGTTATAAAAATTAAAGTGCTTAATTAGAGTGTCAACAAAATCCCCAGCAGTGTCCGAGCATTTAACAACTTAAATATTGATAGTTCGACTGGATTGGATCTAGGTTGACAGGATGTATGCATGGGGTTTTTGCTTGATTTTCTTTAAACATTAAGAAAATCACGCAAAACCCCCATACATACAGCCTGTCAGCCTAGATCCAATCCTGTCGAACTATAAATATTAAGTCAATACGAGTCAATTTCCGTTCGAAAATTCTTCACGAAGGCAGTTCTTTTCTTAGGAAAATAGCCATTGTATGCTTTGCGTTATCCAACCAACTAACCTAGGAGCCAACAACAATCGCGCTATCCATTATTTCAGCATTAAAGAGGGCATTTTAGAAATCAGAATAGCAAAGGCACAAGTATCACTTTGTTTGAAAAGATTTTTGCAAACTTTACAGGCCAAGACGAAGAGTTGATCATTTTAAATAGCAGTTGCCCTTTAAGATCTTGTTAAGTGTCAGGAAAAATTCAAGTTTAATATAAATTTCGTAATGTCGGCTAGCTGTATATTTTTATAAATATGAGCTTTATTTCTGCTGCGAATTTGTTTGCAGTAAAATTTAATAAGTTCTGTCAAACCGATAAATCTTTAATGACACCAAAGTCTAGTCAGTTAGTATAGTGAACTACATGAAGCACAATTAATAGTGAAAAATTGTAAAAAATATTTATAAAAAGGCATAATGTTTTTTTGATTGAGTTGCAATAGAATATGTGAAATGAGTATGCGTATTGAAAATAAGGAAACAATAATAAATCGTACTGAAAATAAGAAAAAATAGTAATGGTTCAATGTTAGGAACTTACGATGGAGTTTCGGTCAGATATTAAAGATTTTAACAAAATATAGATCTACAAGGAAAAAGAACTTAAGCATTAATAGAGGCTTAAAAAATCTCACTGATTTGCATGCATATCGATACAGAAGTATCTAAAAGCCAAAGGCGTGTCGCACAAACATCTTTTCTGTGTCCGAATCCTCCGTCTGTGGAAATAATTATTGCTCCGCTTTTGTGGAGAAATGGCACGTGTTATTGGGGAAAGGATCAGGCCGAAGTCTCATGAAAAATGCATGTTCTCTGTCATTATGCCAGGGTGGTTTTGATAAATATGGATGTTTCGACCTCGAATCGTTACTCTTTTCCTTAAATATTCTAATTTCGAGTGTGACGTTTCGAATCATAGCATGTTCCAGAGCAATAGGGCAGCCGTTGTCGGTTATTTTAATTTCTTTGGCAGTCAAGAATTTGATTTTTCATGTTTGACTTACGAGCATACAGGTTTAGGTTACAGTTAAGTGAGTAAAAATGCCGAGTATTTCGAAACGAAAAATGATATATATATCTGATTATTCAATTGCAATTCAGAGAGGGTAATATGCATAGTATGTCTCACGTGTTCCATCGCTAAATGCGAAATACGTTTATTTTATTTTTCATTCGAAAGCTGTTGCGATTAAATATATAAATATACTTTAGAAATTTAAGATCTCTTTCTGGTAGCAAAAATTATTATTTTACAATTGATTATTTCAATTCAAATTGTTAACGATAATAAAATATTTCGTTCTAATTGCAATTTTCAGAAAGTAATAATTGATTAAATATATAGCTGATGACAATGCTGGATTCTATTTCACAGCAGCGATCTCAAACTGAAACTGCTTGCGGGGAGCATGAATGATCTGAAAGCAGATGGCGGCCAGAAATTTATAAACAAAATTTCAAACTAAATTTCAAATTTCTCTTACTAAGTATTTATCAACACATACATATACAAAACTAATAATGATGTGAATGAAAAAAATTAATTTATGTTGCTTATTTTCAATCTGTAAGAAATTTCTGTTGTTTTTATTTTGTAATTCCAATATATTAGCAGCTAAATATTCAATTTTCGAACTGAAATGTATTTCAAATAATTCTAATATGTTGAATTAACCACCAATTAGCTTACTTTTACTAGTTATTTTCTCCCTCGTTTGCCCTTGCCTTAGTGCTGTAACTGGAAGCACGTTCGACGCGTAGTTTGGAGGTCTGGAGTTCGAATCCCGGCAAAGACACTGGGGATTTCTTCAGTTTCTAGACTTCGCAAAGTTCTAAATGATTATCTTAACTCAGAAAAATTTTGAAATAGAGAAAATCTCTCAAGTGAAACAAAACTTGAGAATAAATTAACGACTATCTGTGTTTCTTTTTATTTCTTTTTTTATTTTTTTACGTATTAAATAGTTTATAGACACTCGCAGAAAAATACACATATTTGTATGTAAGTAATCATGTTTTCTTTAATTTTTATTTTTTATTACAGCTTGACAACTCATGGCGTTTCGATTTTGATAACATTTATAGTCTCGGAGAAAAATTGCTGGAAATTTCAGTACGGATTGTAACTGCAGATTGGCCAATTGGGCGCTTTTGTTAGATTTGTTAATTTTCAGTTGCGAAGAAAACTGTCCGTAACTATTCAAAACTGTTCGCATATAAGTGTAGTCCTAGACAAAGCGATTATTGTTATTGAAAAAATTCAGCGATATTTATCTTTTGATAATTACCAACAAAATTCAGTTAGATCTGTATCTTCAAATCTTTGAATAAGATTTATATCATCACTGCAAATTAATTAGTTCTATTTGTGCACTTTCTGGTGAATTCAAGTCCGCTTTTAATGGTAATGAAAATGTTATAAATTTAGACCCCCGAATTATAAAATTTGCTAAATCTACTTCCAGTTTAATAATACTATACACAAGAAAAGTAGTTGTAACAATACTATATTTCTTGTGTATTCTTAAGATTTTTATTTGAAATAATATGGGGGGTTTAAAACATAGAAAATGGGCGAAATTGTTTTCCCCATATTTGCAATTTATTTTTCAAACTTTAATAAGAATCATATATGTCAGATTAAGTTTATCCTCTTATTATTCAAGTTATTCAAGAGTTTATAATTTATAGAAAACTTTCTAAGCTGTGTGTTGAAATCTTAATCCAGATTTGAATTACCGCCTTTGCAGTATGCTTGTTTAGAAACTCTTCTGATTTCTTAGAGAAATAATTTTATTATAATAATTCACTTTAATTTTATTATAATATTACACTTATTACACTGCTGGTCACCATAAATGCAACACCCTGAAGGAAGCATGCAAATAACATGAAATTTACAACATGCATTAGCGGAGGTGAGATATGCAAATGATTAGAATTTCAGTGCAGACGCACATCACGCGCTCCTGTGGCGCCACTTCAAAGCGCTATTTAAGGCTTGGAGTTTTCGACGATTTCAAGTTCGACAATTGTGTTTTTCTTGATGTTTTTTCAAAAAAAAAAAAAAGAAAAGAAAAGAAAAAAAAGACCAATTAATGCCTCGTAGCAAACAGCGATCATCGTTTGATCAAGTATCTGAGTTCGACAGAGGAAGGATAGTGGCCTACCGAGAGTGTGGATTATCTTTCAGTGAAATAGGTAGTCAAGTTGGACGAAACCAAACAACTGTAATGCGGATATGTGACCCTTGGATGCAGGAGGGTAGGACGGACCGACGTGTTCGATCGCATCCACCTCAGTGCCCCACTTCACGTGATGACAGGAACATTGTGCGCATGGCAGTGACGAATCACTCAGTCACATCACGAACCATAGCACAGCACATTCAGTCTGTAACGCATCATCCAGTATCTGCGCGTACCATTCGACACCGTTTACAGCAGAATGGTCTGTCCGCAAGACATACATTGCTTCGTCTAGCCTTGACGCAGAACCACAGTCGTCTCCGCCGCCAATGGTGCGATGAAAGAAGGATGTGGACAGCAGAATGGAATGAAATTGTCTTTACTGACGAGTCACGCTTCTGTCTGCAACACCACAATGGTCGGATTCGAGTCTGGAAACACCGTGGAGAGAGGATGCTGAACAGCTGGGTTATGCACCGCCACACTGGTCCTGTACCGGGTATTATGGCACCGGTATTGGATATCACTCTCGCACTCCTCTAGTATTCATTGCCGGTACTTTAAACAGCCAGCGCTACATCTCCGAGGAGTTGGAGCCAGTTGTCCTTCCTTACCTTCAGAGCTTGCCCACAGCCATATGTCAACAGGATAATGCGTGACCATACGTGGCACGCATTGCCCAAGGGTTCTTCGTCAATCGCCAGATTGAATTGCTTCCCTGGCCGGCTCGCTCTCCGGATCTTTCGCCGATAGAAAACACGTGGTCCATGGTTGCTCAACAATTAACCCAGATTACATCCCAAGCTGCCACAACAGATCAACTTTGGCAACGTGTGGAAGCTGCTTGGTCTGCTGTACCCCCAAAGCACATCCAAAGTCTCTCTGAATCAATACCGAGGTGCCTGGCAGCAGTGATGTCCAACAATGGCGGCTACTCTGGCTACTGATTCTGAAAGAAACCACACTTCACAGAAGTCTATAAATTTAATCATTTGATACTTGGTCAACATGTTATTTACTAAATAAATTTTGTTGTGATATCTCTTGTCTTTGTTGGTGCTGCAATTTGGGTAGCCAGCAGTGTATTTAGTGTTTTTGCTAGCTTATCAGTTGATAATTATGGAAGACTCTGAGAACTATGTTAAAAATCTGATGTATAGACCAGATGACTTCCTAGTAGGAAATATTAAATTATACGCATTTTGCATTTCCTTTAAACTTATTGGATTGAATTAAATCTACGTCATCGATAGCGCATGAACGACAATAGAATAAATGCACGCTTTAAAATTAACTATATTTGTTTACCACAGCGACACAAATTATGTATATCATCTGGAAAATAACCTAATCGTTGCCACATGTTCTATTGAAAGACTAAAAGACTATAATAAATTTGAGACGATGTGCAAAAGAAATTAAACAAACAAGAACAACAACAACAACCAAAAAAAAAAAGAGAAACAGTTCTTCACAGACGATTCAGTATTTCTCATTTAATTAATTCAGTTCACCTTCGCAACAAGAGAAAAATACATAAAATCTCAAAATATCTATATTAAAAATTACGAAGTAAATTTTAAACATTTATTTCCTCGAATAAATTACAGAAGGGATAAAGCATGATTTAATTCGCAATAATAAAAGAAGGCGTTATCTTTGTTGTTGCGAAGCTAAATTTCTGTAACAAACTAATCCACTATTCTGCTAAGTTTCAAACGTAAACAAATATGTCCGCCATGCCAGGCTAAGCCGCACTTAAACAACTTTTAAATTGTTGATAATTCTACAAATCTTGCATGCAGATTTACTAAACGCATAAAAACCTTAACCGGAAGATACGACCAACATAATTAAATCATTTCTAAAGAAAAAGTGCACAATTTACCAACATATAAGAATAAAAAAACTGAGCTCAATATATACATAAATTTATATTTTTGGCGCGGCCGATTACAACAAAAATAGGAGGCGTACATCTACATGTTATAGCAGTCCTATATATAAAATTTCAAAGTTTTGAGGCTACTTGTTTTTCAGTTATACGAGATACATATATACATACGTACGTACGCACAGACGCCACGAAGAAGTCTCTTCAGAATGCATTTTAAATCAATTTTATAATTATTTTTGGGAAAAAGAGTCCTTTATTCTGTTCTTAGGTACGAATGTTAGTCAAAAACATCGTTAAATTGCATTCGATAGCAATCAAAATAGATATTTTCGTTGAAATATGATACCTGAAATGTTTCGCGATTACAATACTTTCTTTCTTCTTCTTACAAGGAAATAAAAAATGAAACGTCACCTATTAGTAAACACATAAAAAGCAAGTTCCGTTCCATGGAAATTAGTATACGGCTTTTTCAAATTCAATGTGTTCATGGTTATTCATGGTTCATGGTTCACAAATTATTTGTACAAATATGAAAAGTATCCTGTACACATTCATATCTATGAATATGTGCATCTTTGAATATGTACACTGCGAAAAAAAGGGCGGTTCTATATCTCCCGTTCTACTAAGCCGATTGAGGAAATTCAAATTGCGGTTTCCATGTCTCGAAAGCGTGACTTAGGATATATATGAAATTTATATTTAGCATTTCTCTAACGTAGGTGTTTTGACCGAAAATCGGACTTTTCTGAAAAAACATAACAATGTTTTTCCACATTTCGGTTCTACGTCTCAAATTATGCCTAGACATGAAATTCTGTAATTTTTGCTAATAAATTTATGAAGAAATTTAAAAATTTATCTCGGCGCATTTTTTTTGAGCAAAGAATAATTAATTGCCGAACTTCTTAATTTATAGCAACCTATTTTCCATTCCTTTTTTTTCATTGTCCACGAACGGAAAAAATGTCATCTTTTATACTTTTAAATAATTTTAACAAAGTGCGTAAACCAATTTTCGTTATTATCGCTCATAATAAATATGCCAAATTTCAAATCGCGCTAAAATGTAAATTCACCTATATCTTAGGAAATTTTGAATAAAAAACTCTAATTTTTTGCAGGTGTGCTTAGAAATACATCTACTTTAAGATGCCCGTAAAAATGTTACAGATTACAAATCAAAAATGTTTTAGAAAAATTTATAAAAATTATTTTATAGTACAAATTTTAAAAGTAAATTATAAAAAATGCAGAAATTTTATTCGGAATAAGCCTAAATTTCCAAATGTGGAAGGAAGAACCAAATAAGTTTAATAAGAAAGAGAGATTAACAAATGCTTACCAAATTCAATTCGCACTGAGAAGCTAATATTTTGAGAGCTAATTTTTTAAAAACTACTCGTGCGATTTTTTACAAAACTTGGCTGTTTGGCATAGTTTGAGTCGTAGAATTGAAATATGAAAGAAATTGGCATGCCATTTCAGAAAAAGTCCGATTTTGTGTCAAAATACCTGTATTAGAAGAATACTATACATAAGTCTAATACATGTCCTAAGTCACGCTTTTGAGACATGAAAAATGCAACTTGAATTTCGCCAATCGGCCCAGTAGAACGGGAGATATAGACTGCCTTACCTTTTTTTGCGCAGTGCACATCTTGCTCAAAAATATAGGACATTTCTGTGTCTCCCGTTCTACTGAGGCGATCGACAAAATTTAATTTAAATTTTTTTTCAAAGCGCGGCTTATGACATATATTGGACTTATATATAGCATTGTTCTTACTTACCTATTCTGACACAAAATCGGACATTTTCTGAAATAATGATTGTTTTCCATATTTCGATTCTACGGCTGAAATTATGCCGGAATATTAAATTTGTAAAGTTTGATGAGAAATCGAGAAATTTTAAAATTAGAGTTAAACTTTTTACAGTTTGCACCAAGAATAATTCATTTGACGAAATTCTTTAAGGTAATCAATTTTTCTTTCCCTTTTACTGCGCACCAGAGAAATAAAAGGTGCATCGTTTCATTCTTTGAAATAATTTTAACGATATGCGTAAACCACATTTGACGTCTTTGTCGCTTATAACATATATGGAAAATTTCAAAACGGCAAAACTGTAAATTCACATATACTTTCGGAAATATTAAATAAAAGATTCTAATTTTTTGCAGATATACAGATGCAGATGTATTTTGCCTAGAAATGTAACTACTTTAAGATGATGGCAAAAAAATATAGGTTATTTTTCAAAATTGGTTTCTAAGCATTTATAAAAATTTGTAAAGAATGTAAATTTTAAAACAAATAAAAATTTTGGAATTTAATTCGGTTTGATCGTAAATTTCGAAGTGCGAAAGAAAGCAAAGATGTATTAATAAATATATACCATTTTCAATTAATACTGAGGAGGTAAAATTTTGAGAGCTAAGTTTTTAAAACTTATTCATGAAATTTTTACAAAACTTGGCACTTTGTCATAGTTTGAGTCGTATAATCGAAATATGAAGAAACAATAAGTTTGTTATTTCAGGAAAAGTCAGATTTTGTGTCAAAATACTTATGTTAAAAATGCTATATAAAAATGTAATATATATCGTAAGCCGCGCTTTCGAGACATTCAAAATGCAAGTTCAATTTCGTCAATCGGCCTAGTAGAACGGAAGATATTAGAAGGGTACTATTTTTTTTTCTGCAAGGTATACCTTTTACTTTTTACTTTTCATGATAGTTCCATAGAAATCAGTAGTAGGGCACTTCCGAATGAAACGAGTCGTGCGAGGCCCTCGTTCAAGAAATTAAATAGTGATACTATTTAATCACTGATAGATGATGTCAGTTTAGAACTTAATGATTATAATTTATTGGATTGGGATTTATTAGTTGAAACTAATCAAAATTATTCATGTTTTAAAGTTTGTAATGTGATGTGAAATTAACTTAATTATTTCATCATGGTTGGTATTCAAAATTCGAATTATTGTGTTCAAAGTGTTCTTGCAAAAGAACTTTCAGAAAATTTAACTATTTTTAAATATGTACATTTGGCACACAAAATGAGACACTTCTATACCTCCCGTTTTACTGCCCCGATTGACGAAATTTAACTTTCGTTTTTTCAAAGCGCGACTTATGATATATATTAGATTTATATATAGCATTGTTCTTACGTAGGTATTTTTTTATTCGTGGTTATATTCAAACAAATTATTTGCAAAAATATGTCTTGAATATGTACCTATTTTCTGTCGTTCGTATTGTATTCTGGTGAATTTAGGGTATACTAATAATGCTCATGTAAATTATTAAAATTTATATATTACTGATATATCATTTAGAAGATAAATATACCATGCACTTAATTATTAGAAAGTTGTATTTTAATAACATGTACATTAAAATTCAAATTTTTTCTCAATTTTTAAGTTATGGCTTTTAATAGTAACACTATGTTTGTACTCATAACATTTAAAGTGCGTTAACGCTGCCTTTTCGAAGCTATGTTAAACAATTTGTATCTATGACATACTTTAATGTATTACAGACGACCTTAGGTGAAGCAGTTGCCTATAAGTAAGTTTTTACTTGCAAGAAAAATCTTAGTTGCGCCATTGGTTGTGTAGAAATTTCCGATAATTTTCATTCGACTTGGTGAAAGTAGCTCATTTTATGTTAACTTTCTTAAACCAGATTCTGGAAATTAGTACTATTACGATGTCATTCAGAAAATAAGTACTTTATACACATAATAACAAGGAAAGTGTTTTTTAAAAAAACATATTTCTCATGATAAAGTATTTTATTTGACCTTGAAAAATTCTACTACTCGAAAAAATGTAGTACGTTGCACATAAAACAGAAAAATTGTGTCACATTCTGAAATAAATTTCACAATAAATTCAATACCAGACACAGTAAGCATATAATTCTTTCTGTCAAAGAATTTTAGGGTGCGTTGATGGCCCTTTTCTCAGCACAATAGTTAAATATTCCTTTTGGTTTTAGTTGTTTTTCTGTAAAGAATAATTTTATTTTACATTTTCATATTATTACTGGTATTCACAAAAAGGTTTTTATCGGCATTCTGAAGTAGCTATTGCTAAAATTTTTAGAGCTGCTCGTTTTGATTTTTTTATTATTTCACGCAGAACACAATAAAGCCACTTAAAAAACTATTTAAATTTTCTACCCTTACTGAAACATAATTTAGACATTTCCAAAGTTTTCCTAGAAATTACTGAATGGATTCATCAGGTTTTGAAAAATTACTGTATAAAAATGGCAGATAAATCTAATAAAAATATGCAAAATGCAACTGCATAGCTGTTTGTCTTCTACGCAAAATATTAATTTCATATTGCAGCCGTTATTTGCAGTTAAAATTTGCCAGAGAATCGGGCTACTTTCTGATGGCCACCCAATGGGACTCACATCGCTTTCCCCGTAGTTTGGCTTGAATGAACTTACATATTTTAAACTTTACGTTCAAGCCCAGTTCCACACACCGTCATTTAGAAGGAAGTGGCCTGGGTCCTTCCTCCTATTAAGGTCTCTAGCTCGGATCTTTAAAGCTGTCAAACTAACACAGAAGCACTTAGAACAGCAATTTCCCATCTTTTAATGGCCGCGCTTCTGGAGCTCCGGTGTTAATGGCTCACAAAACGTGGTGCGCAAATTAATATCGAAGAGTCGCCGTTCGGAACTTCAGACGACACTTCGCAACAATGGTTGCCTATCGGTGATAAAATCAAAGTCCTTACAATAAGGAAGTAAAGTTTACACAGTGGGGCGACGCAAGTTTTAAAGCAACTTAGATTGAAGAATTTTCCTGAAATCTTGCATTTAAAGTGAATATGATGCATTTAAATACATTATGAGCAAAACCAATTTTACAAAATTTATTTAATAACCAATTTTACAAAAATAATTCAGAAACGTACAATAATCTAAAATTGCATTGAGATTTTTAAGAATGCTTAAAGTCATATCAGATTAATGTAGTAGTGAAAAATATTGTTATTGTTTTCTATGGCTTTATTCGGAAATCAATCCATTCACATCAGGCCACTCGCCAAAAACAAAGCAGTAAATTCAAAATTACATCACCAAACTGTTAAAAACAATTAAAAATGCAGCCATAGCCTCTAACTGTTACTCATTTAGCACCACCCAGGGGGCACATGTGACTTTAGGAATGTCACGGACGCGAGTAACGTTACTCCCTATTCAAAAATGTAGTTTTATTAAAATGAATTTTTTTTATTCCAAAGACAAATGGCAGATATACTTAAATCAACACCTGTACGATCTTAAATGGCGCTCTGTTCAGTGTACTGCTTAGGTATACAGTCCCATATTTTGTGATACACGTTTGAATCTCAAAGAAGTTGCGGATTATAGAGTATCTTTGGGGCATAGGGGCATTTAAAATATGGGCGGGTCGAACATGCCTTCGAAAAGTTAGTGGTACGGCAG
>KK112863.1:32307-56503 GCA_000611955.2 Stegodyphus mimosarum
AAGAGAAGTAGAAGACTCTGGGATCCATTCTTTGGAGCATTCTCCATTCAAATTGGGACGCAGCTGGGTAGACTCGTACTGTACTTTATAAGGCTCCCAAGATTTGGGCCAATGACAGACTTAACACCCTGCTTCTTTGTCACGATGTGTTCTGATCTTGACAATATATACATCAGGAAGATTAATCATAAAAAGAAAGGTTTCTAATAATGAATGCTTTTGAAAATTTTTATTCACCTATCATAAAATATTTATAAATATTATAATGTTATAGAATTATTTACTATAATACTTATAAAATGCACATTTCTCGTTAATTAAATTTGTTACTTCTATATATTCTCTATTGCTTTGACTGACTTGAATTTTGTACTTATCGCATTATTTATACTGTATTTTTGTATTTATTGTACATGTTTGAGTAACTTTATAAGGTACTTCTCCTGCCTTCTTCACATGCCTTTGTAGTGCAGTGGTCAGCACGCTCGACGCGTAACCGAGAGGTTCGTGGTTCGATTCCCGGCGAAGGCGTTCTCATTTTCATGTCTACTGCTTCGAAGTAATCTAATGTCTCTACAAGTGGCACTCGAACTAAAAAGGTGGTGGATGATGATTCTCTACCACCACGAATGGAGCCCCTAATCCCCAGTCGCCCTTTAAAAGGGGAAGTATCTAAGGTATTTATTCCGCTTTCTTTGCATGTCTTCGTGGTGTAGTAGTCAGCACGCTCGACGCGTAACCGAGAGATCCGTGGTTCGATTTCCGGAGAAGTCATTGCTCATTTTTCATGTCTCCTGCTTCGAAATAACCTAATCATTCTACGAGTTTATTATAGTTTATACCCATATATTTTAGAAATTTTACAATTTGTTTTGCTTTTGTAGTGTAAATTTACATTACTGATTAACACAGCTCCTATCTTTAAATATACATGAACTAATTGAGTCATGAAAATCCAATGATCTTGAAACTTAAATCAATTCCATTTACCTTAAAAAATTGCTTAGGTATTTTTAAAAATAACAGGATATACAAATATGCCATTTATTATGATAGTTCATTACGTTCTTTAACCTGTTATTTTTTGACAACATAATTTTGTAATTTTGTTTTGAGAAATCTGGTAATTTTTTCAATAAAAAAGGGTGGCAGTGGATCTTTTAAGAACGAAGTTCCGGCGCGATGGTACTACATAACATAATAACAGATAATCCAAGACTATGTGTCAAGTAAATGTTTCCCGCTCGTGTGATTTCTGAAGGAGAAGACGTTCAATGGCCAGTACACTCTCCAAGCTTATCAGTAACTGACTAGTTCTCTGAAGTTATTTGAAATCTCTAGTGTATATTAAATAACAAGGGACATTGAGGAGCTCAAGGTAACATTATAGGAAATAACTAGAGTTAAACAATCCATATGTTTGTTCTAAGAGGGATCCAAGAGTGAATAACATCTGAAAGTGAATTTTTGAAAAATAAGGCTCTGAACAGATGAATAAAACTATTCAAATAAATAACATTAGATATCCTATTAATTTTTGAAATAAAATTATTCGAGTTACATTTCATTGCTTTGTTTCAGTCTCAGAATATTTAGATTTCCATGGTAATTCTATATTTTTTATTTGTATTCATTTGAACTTTTTAAAATAATATATCATCATAGTTAACGCCAAAGTTCTGCCGGTTTCGATTTCCGTTTGGAGTAAATATGTATCTTTATTATGCGACATAGCTATAATCATTATCTATTATCTCTTCATCTGCATGTGCCGCCAAACGTTTTAAATCGTTCCATAAAAGGTTCGTTTCCGTAAAGGAGAAGGGAAAAAAGATTATTTATTTGAATGATTATTTATTCTTTCAACATCTTTAAATTAGAATATATTTTGCAAATATGTATACATATTTCGAATAAATATAAAGTTAGTATTTATTAAAATTTAGTGTGTTTTAAGAATTTAAAAGAATCAACAGAATGTAATATTTTTTTTATATAAATTCCTATTTTAAAATACAGTTTCATTGCTCCAAATATTTTTTCTTAAAAACTGTACATTCTTTGTAAATGTTTTCAAGTAGTAGTTGTAGAACTGCATTCTTTTTTCTGAATCATCTTCACTGAAAGCATGGATTTTTCTTTGAGCGTAACTTTTCGAATAGATGCTCTTTAAAATGAGATAGACATGCGAATTCCTGTCTCATGATCTGATCGTATCACACGTATTTTTCAGTTCTTTTACTGAGAAAGTTGACAAATTTTATATATGTTGTAGAGAGAAAAAACTAGAAAAACTAGTAGAAAAATCTGCGCGTAGTGCTGCAAAATTTTTTATACCATCTAATATGGGAAATGAAATATATGAGAGAATTACTTAAGGATCGTAAGAACCATGGTCTCCTACCTATTTTCATTTTTATGAATTTGCAAATTTTATAATATACATATGGAACAGAAAAAATAAAAATGTTGAAAAAACAAAAACAGTGAAAACCAAAGTTAATCCTTTTTATTGAAAGCTCCAAACAGAACTTGTGAAGGGAAAAGTGTTTTGAAGCTTTAAACAAAGTCAATTAACTGAACAACAAGAACCGGTTTCATTCTGATCAACTCACTGAGACCTCTATCGTCAATTAGTATAATGGTTATTAATTCTAAAAATTTTTTATATACAATACTTCAAAAAATCTATACAAGTTTGAGGCTCTCATTGAGATGGTCTCTTTTCCCTACCAGTTTTTGTAATCCGAACACAAAAAGAAACAAACGTTACAAGGAAAACATTTTACATGTAATGTCGAAATAAAACATTTATAATCAAGGGAAAAGATTGAAAGAATTACAAACGAAAGAAATATCAATAAAATTGGTAAAATGAAGGACAAAAATAAAAATAATAAAAATAATAAAATGATGTACTAATTACAATGTAAAGTTCAAATTTTTATCGAAAAATTTGATTGTCAAATATAAAGGTTAAATAAGGGCCAGGTTCGAATGCGTACTTAAAATGAAAATACCTTTTGCTAAAGTAAAAGGAATGGAGAAATAAATGCGACCTTTGAGGGGAATTAAGTAAAACATTGCTACAAATGGAGGGGTTTTGCAACAAATAATAATGAAAAAAAAACATTTCCTACCTGTATGTGCTTCTTATTCAAAGCGAAAGTACTGATGCTACGGGCTGCTTCGCTGTAGGACAGGGCATACAAACTGCTACGTAATTTGCAACACTTTTACTAAGCCTACGTTTTGAGAAAGGAGAGATCCAGTATTTTTTGGGGGTGTGTGTTGGAATTTGTTAGACGAAATCGTCCGAATGACGGAAAGAGGGGCTGCTGGTAGAGTTGGCCAAAGATTCGGAAATGGAAAAATGTATTTGTTAGTAAAAAGTCGTCATTTTTCACGCACTCGAGCTATAAAAACGTCTTTTCAGAAAAGGAAAAGGCTCTTAATTAGTAAAAGTTCAGTAGTGGCCAGCAAATTAGAGAGTATTTAATTATATAAAGAAATACTAACTTAATTCACTGATGTAGAGTGTCAAAGATAGAGTTCTGAGGAATTAAATTACATATATATATTAAATTCTTGTCATCCACAAATTGCCTCCTTTCGGTTTAAGCAAAAATTTCATATCACTAGTTACAAGGAATTTAAAGATTAAGGTAAATGCCGGCTTTTTTAAGCGAACGAAAAATTATTTATTGGGAATTTTATTGTGTTGAAGTATGTTAATGAAGTAATAAATTTCTTCTTGTAGAATTTCTGCATCATTGTTGATTCTTTTTATCCTGAGAAGTTGGGAATGAATGGTATTAATTATGACTTTTTTCGAGATGTTAGATGTCCAATTGGTCAATTTTAGCGTATTAAATTTGAATTCTCTACGTTTATCGTAAATTTTAGTTTTCTTGTAATCAATGATATTTCAGTCAAGGTATATTATGTTGTTTTGTACAGGGCTAGTATTGTTAAGTTTTAAGCTGGATACATTTCATCAATAATTTTTTAAATTCTTTATGTTTTAATTGTAACTTCAAACTTCTAATGGCACTTCAGGGTAAATATTATTCAAAGTTAAATCTAACATCCTCTATTATTTCAAATCTGTTAAACCTGACTAATCAGGTGTTAAACACTGTATAAATATTTTGAGTAATTGGCGTGGAAATTAATTATGTACTTTTAAGTAAAACGCATGTGCATATATTCGTCTGTCTACATTTTTGTCACACATATCTGATATTTTCTAAATATTTCTAATAATTTCTTAGTAGTTCGGTACTTCTTATTTTATGCGATTAAATTGATTCATACAATTCTTCGGAAACCTCTGCTCTGTTTGGAAATTGTGATTGGTTTTTTGCAGCTTTTTCTTCCATGGAATTCCTGAAATGAGATGAATTTCTCTACAACTAGACTTGAAGGAAATAACGGACAAAACCTAGACTTGAAGAAAATAACTTTATTACTTCTTCTCCTTCGAATACATTTTTCATGTTATACAATTAGACGCATAACTGCTTTCCTCTTCATCATATTTTTTATGCTTAGCATATTCAAAATGTTTCTTGAATCTTTGATAGAAGCCATTTAATGGAATATGCATTAATCGCCTAATAGTATTTTGTTGAATGTCTAAAATCGTAAGAGAAAGGCTTCTTTTAAATTTGATATTAGAGGAAACAAAGTAGACTGAAAGTATTAAATCTATCAAGTAAAGTAAATGGTCGAAAACAACAGCACTCATTCTTTCACGAAACTGCTTGACAACAATTGTACTGTATGAAGAGAACGGTATTGCTCCTGCTGTTTAGTTTCTGAATCTGTAATAGAAATCCATAGCATAAATCAAACAGGAAATTTCGTTTAAACTTTTGTCTGTTAAAAGTGTAAGATATGTCTCTGTTTTTCCACATACACAAATACTAGATTCTACAATGAAACTGGCGAATTCTCGCACAGGCGTGAATAGACCAGCACAGAAGAGGGGTGAAAAATAACCCTTGATTAATTCAAAGTTTAGCAGAAAGGTACGATCTTCGTGCGTTACAAAACACCGTCAACTTGCGATGGGAAACTTAAATGTAGAATATATTCTAAGTCGAATCTAAAATAGAATAGTGCTGAATTAGTACATCTATTTACACCTAACAGGTTGATTCTGAAAAACCAACAGGCGTGTTGATAATCCGAAATGGCCAAAAGGATTACTGGCGTAACAGCGAGATAGCAATGAAACCTGCGCTGGCTAACGAAAACACACTCTGAATAAAACCCGTTTAAATATTCACTTAACTTTAAATTTACATCCTGGCAAGGAAATACAAGGGGAAGTTGAGAGGTTCAGGAGAGGTATCAAACTTAAAATAAATTTGTTACGCAAAATAAGGGAAACCCTACAACAGATGATATTTTAATAGAAGCAAGTTAAGACATGTAAGTAATCATTGCAAGTAATTACCCTCGTGGCTTATCTAGAATTGTGGGTAAAAATCATTCATTACGCTGTGCAGATGAATTGTATAGAAGTTTAACACCATTTACATTATATAGTACCCAAACATTACTAGACTTAAAAATATAAACAGGTGCATTGTTTACTTTGTCCAATTCCTTAACTTTCCAAGTATTATAGACGTCAAATTAAAAATTGCCTTTCTAATTCGTTACACATGAAAAATTCATGTAATCTAATGTTCAAGTTATATACACATCTGTTGTATTTCTTCTGAACTTTCTGACATATATGGGCGTTTGACAGTGCTCAAGAAATAACAAATTCTGTATATATTATCCGAAACTATGGATATAGCCAAAAAATACCCTAATTTAAAATTCTTTATTCCAGCCATTGAGCTTCCTTCGATTTCTACAACGCAAATTTTTTGTTTACTCTGTTATTGATGCAAGATTAGGCACATAATCTGAGAAAACTCGTTGATTAATTAATTGGAATTTATGATAAATGATATAGCCAAATTCAAGGTCTAGTGAGAACGATCCAGTTCAAGTTTAGGGAGATTTCGTACAAATAAAGCAAAGAGGATTATGCAACGCTGCTACAGACTTCAGTAGCAGAATGATAAATTTCACTTCGGTGAAAATGAAAACATAGGTTTGAGCTCATTATAGGCCAGAATTTGCAGAAGCGACTGAACAAAGCTAATTGCAAAAGTGGCGTGCAGGCATTCCCAGCAACGACATATTTGAATGAGGAACGTACAACCCCCTTGCAAGAAAATGGGTGTCAAGGCATATCCAATGAGGTCACAGTCAAATTCATATTCAGGGAGAATTCAGAGAAATCCAAATCATCAAGATGCGTTTATGATATATTGGAAAACGATGTATTCGAGTGCCTTTTAATAGAAAGAACTTTGAGGATTCAACGAAAATGAAGTTTGGAATTCAAACGCTTGTCGTACATGACAAAGTAATTATTTTAGTCTTCTATTTATATGGAAGCTGAAATTAAATCGATAGAGATTCAAGTCTCAATCAAAAAAGTGTCCGTGTTTTTGAAGAAAGCGCAAAAAACGCTTTTTTGGATTTAATTTTTGTGTTTAGTTTTGAAATCGGATTACCTGGTACTTAGATAACTATCTACATATTACAACGTAGGTACTACAACGTTCTTGTCAGCTTACAGAAGAAACTCACAAGTTTTCAATAAAATCATGCTTCTGAAATTATGAAAAAAATTTTTAAAAAAGGCAAATGAATCAATTGGAAAGTAATCTTTTCTCTTCACCATAATTATAAATTTATGTACACATTAATGTGCGTTTAGGTAACCTTAGAAAAACTTTAACTGGGGTCCCATTTATAAGTTGCTCCCGACGAAATCTTAAAAAGTATCATTTAAAATCTTTATTAATAATAGGGAATGAAAACGCAAAACATTAATAGAGGAATAATAAAAGAGCTGCTAGTGTAAACGAAAAATCCATAAAAGTATTTTTTAATAATCAGCATTTAAAATATTTAAAATTTTGTCTTCGAATTTTCTTAAAATTCATTAGTAATATATTTTCAATCTAGCCGTTCCAGAGTAACTTCTTTTTCTGCAACGTGGATTGTTAAAGAACGTAGCCTTTTCAGTCCTATTTAATTTCAAAATTTTAAAGTAAGTTTTAAAACAAAGAGGATTTCTATTTTGTTGCATTACTCACAAGCATATTAAAGCAAATTCTTCGCAATATTTAGGTATTAGGAAAAGAAGATGTAACGAACTGTTTATGAACTGGTACCTATCGGTAAGGATTCGTAAATTTTGTTTTCTCACTAATAAATTAATTGCACCAGCTCGAGGTCTAATTCTTTGACATCAATATTTTTGAAAGAAACTTTTATTTCATTTCCTACGAGTCATTTTGTCTGTGGGAACATTGGATCTTTAGATCATTATATAATGGAATGCCTCTTAACGAAACGAAACGACATTAAATTTCCTACAGCTAATGTAATTTTTTCAAAAGATTCCTTATTTTGCAAACACATTGTGTACTCAAAATTGTAAAATTATGAACCTACTTTTTAAGCTCATGTACAGTAACTTTATTTCATGAGAATAAAGTGCGAAGGCTTAATTAAGATATTATAATGTTTTGCATGATCGATTTTATAAACGTGTGATCAATATTTATAGACTCCATGAACTATGGACTTCGAAAACTTTATTTTTAATGCAGTTGCATTTTATTTATAATTTTTATTCTTCGTTCATGTAAATACGTTTAAGATTTATACATTTAAGTTCTGTATTGTTGTATGAAAAACGTAAATAACTTGGTTATTATTATTTAAATTAAAATGTGCGTACTTAGTGTACGGATGTAGGACAATACCTGTGAACTATCGATAAAGACCAGGTGTCTCCACACATCGTCAGCTGAACTGAACTGATGCATAATTTATCCGTAAAAAGTAATTGAAACACTTTGTTATATTTAAAATTTTTTATCAGTTTCGAAAAAATATGGTCGTAAATCACACAGAATATATTTATTTTAAAATTTGATTTATTAATTTAATTGATACCTTCAACTATCTGATTTTCATTGAAAAATCTTTTCCTTTTTCTAGGTCTATTTCTGTCATTAGAGAGAATTTTTAGCGTATTGCTAACGCCTAATTTTCAATTTTGTTTCATTTACCCATTAAATCACATACCTATTACTATAAACTTTGTGATAAACCCATACAGATCATCAAATCATTGTTAAGAATTTATCTGAATTTCTAGAGGCATTAACCCCTCTAACCAACGCCAGCTTGGCTATATCTCGCCAATTTAGAGAAACAGCCATTTACATATTAAATGTTAAACAGACTTTCCCTCGTATTTTCGTTTTTCTGGCAGAGCATCTTCTTTTTCAAGCACATCATGCTACATTATACAAAAAATACTACAATATCACATATAATTTCACAAATATTTTCATATGTACAAAACTCGTGACATTACTCCTTTCTCAATGACTGCAAGACCCGGACAGTACGATCATTTGACAGGAAGTCACATTCAAAAGTATGGAGAGTCAGCGCAATACTAAAACAATATTGCCAAGCACGATGCCTCTTAGTGGCTTTTCATAATTGGCAGATTGCAGCACATTGAACATTTATGTTGTTCATTTCTTACTGCAACATATTCCCATTCTTTGTAGCTTTCAGAGGAAGATATATTAATGTGAGCAATTTTACATACAATTTTAATAATCAAAGAATTTACTGTTAATACCCTCCACAACCATTCTCCTTCAAATTCTTCGCCGTTTTCTTTTGTGCCCGTTGTGCAATGAAAGATGTCTTTTTTTAAGGATCTTTTAAATTTTAAGCTTATAGAACAGCTAGCTTTGAAGTACTTACTAAACTTATGTTTAACGGCACGGCGGTTCTTTTAAGAAATCGTGCATAAAAAATAAAAAAGTAAAATATGTTCGCCACATAGATATGTTACAATTTTAGAGATTTTTCACATATTTTCGGTATTTGATTTCAGTGTTTTCTCATCTGCTGTACTCTGATCTAAATATTTTTTTTAAAAAAACTTATTTTCTCCACTGATAGATGTTGTTGATCTTCCTGTTACATTTTTTGTGTAATATTTTAATAATTCATTTTGTTTGTCCGTCTTCAATCTGGTTTCTTCCTTTCGTACTTTATCTTTTATTACATACTGATTCATATTTTCAACATTTCCTCTTCATTTATTATGTCGGTATGTTTTTGGTAAAATACAACATATTTTCGGTAATGCATCTTCTTGTTTTAAATTTTCTTCCTCTTTTCTGAAATTCTGACTTACGTCGATAGCTCATATTTAATGTTTTGCGTAATTCAGATATAAATTACAATACATCGTATACTAAATTAAAACAAATAGTCTTGTTATAATGACAAGAGCAGTTGCAAACGAGCGACTAGTAAACACATATGTACGTTATGCATGTTTAGACTGATCACATATATAGCTCACGCATGATACTGGGACAGTATGTAGCATCAAATCCAATTTTATTTCTTTGTCACTCATTACGATGACATTTACTTGTGCTAGTTAAAAATAACAACATAAATATTATACATTTGTGAAGACCTGTGTTTAATAATTTTTAAATTTATTATTTATTTTCTACTTGCTTTATTTATTTATTTCTGTACTGAATCAAATCTCTGTAAATTATGGGCCTTAGGTATTTGTCTTATTAGTTTATTGGCTGATTAGGCATTGCATATGCTACTATTGTTCGAAAACACAGATAACGTCATTCGTATGAATGTGTTTCTTTTGTGACAAGTATGCAATAGTATATTTATTTTCTTATTATGTAGAGAAATTAGGTATTTTTTTGAAAGCAAGAGAGATGAGCAACCCCTTCGCCGGGTCTCGAACCATACACGCCCAGCGTGCTGACCACTACTCCACGAAGAAGGCGGGAGAAATGCCTTATAATTATTTGTTAACGAATTCATAGCGATTACCATTAGGAATTTAAAGTAAAGACAGAAAAATGGGAACGCGGAAACTATAAATGAGTTACACTTCATTAATGTAACTCAATCGGAGAATAATAAGCTTAATATTGCTATACAATTTAATTACACTTAATTTAATTAGATTTCCTTTAATTCTGGAAGTAAACTTGTTAAACCACATAATTCTGTCACTATTTTCTTGACATCCAGAAAATGGGCATTTTTTAACCTCCTTTCCTATACACATTTTAATACGTCTGTTTTGGAGAAGTTTCGTATAAATGTTTATTCATAACGTAGATATGCATGCATATATATGATATCAAATACCTACAGTTCGCTAATCCGTATGTAAGATACTATTAATTGAATAAGGTTTGAGATGTAATCCCATAAATACAAATTTGCTACTGAAATTTCTTCCATAAAATGTTTATGGACAGAAAAGAAAACTGTACCTTTGTAATAAATAAAGAACATTGATTTCTCGTAAGATGCGACATACTATTGTTATCAAACGAGATAAACTCTAGAGAAGGATTCCTGCAATTTACCTCTATTACGACCTTAAATTTAGGGATAGCGAGTTTATATAATAATCAGAGGGAAAACAAAAAGATAAAATTTGCTTTTTGATTTTTCGCTTTATTCGTGGTGATGACGAGTTACTTCGTATGCTTTCCATAAATGTATATGTGAAATATTATGAAATTAGCCATATCTGACTACCGAAACCCGAATCACTCAATCATCCCAGCATATTTTCATATATTTATTCCACCTCAAGGAGTAGACCACCAGACGTGGAATTCAGATGCGCTAGATGATTTATTTCTCGCCGCATTCGTCATCTTCTTTCTTTTATAAGCTCCGTTTCTCGTCCTCTCGGAGTGCCTGATCCTATTATGTTAATGCCTCGTTCGAAAACAAAGAACAGCTCAGCTACCCTTGACTGAGATAGATAGATGCTTCGTTCAAAACAAACTTTACACAAACACTTTGTTCTATACCTGTAGGGAATTTGCTAATTTCTTTTGCTATTTGTGAATATCCGAATTTCTGTTGCATATAATATGTTTCTCCGTGTCCACAAAAGTTGCTTACCTGGCCTTTATGTCCACAAATGTTGGTCGTATATTTCCAGTTATAAAAATTTTTTCAAATAAGGCAGAAATTTTAGCGCAAAGGGGCAATTTGCACAAAATGGCTATTAATTTCGTTTTGGCATTTTGCGTTGGCCCACTATAAAAGGGGTTTCACTTTCAAATTGCTGCCACCAAATATTAGAGCCTTACATTATATTTAAAGACATTAAATAATGAAGAATCTGCATGAAGGTATGTATGTTTTTCGCACTGCGAAAAACAAAGGTACCTAGAGCCATTAAATTTTGAACAAAATAGTCCTCCACTCGAATATGGTCATCTAGAATTTGTTTTTTTATCCATTTCATGTTTTACAAAACTTTTAACGAATATTTGATTAACAAACTCAACGATTTCAAAGCGAACATTGGCAACACTGTACGAAATAAAAAACATTTTTATCTTCAGCGCGCGAGACTGTCTATCAAAAATTGTAAAGGTATGCTCTTTTTAAATTATTTTGTAATACTGCTGTTGAATTGAATTTTATGGTTAAGTGCAAAGAACACGATATTTAATAAATAAAGGTAACACACAAAACGGTAAAAAACGCTTCTTTGGGGGCATGGATTAAAAAAATTTATCTCCGGTGCACAAGGCCGTGTACCGGAAATTCTAAAGATATGTTGTTTTTAAATATTTTCAGATTTTGCTATTCAACTTAATTTTATATAGCGTAAGTGCAAAGAACATGATATTTAATTAATAAATTTAACACAAGAATATTAATAATAAAAAGATGCAAAAGTTTTGCAAGCCATTATAATAGGAAAACTGTGGATTGATATGATTGTAGAGATTCATTTATTTTGACGAAGCATTTAATTTTTACTTTCACGCTTGGTTTCACCTACGCTTTCCTGCCAGAATGTTAATCAGTTAGCGCCCGTTTATTCAGAAAGGGAGAAAGAAGTGCTCTTTAATCGAAGGTTTCGGAAGGTGATTTTAAAGCGTGTTTTGCCTGCTTGAAGGCCACGTTGTTACTTTAGCGAATTGATTCTGTGACGATGAGTGCTTCTAGCCATTAGGCTTGTATCGCCAACTTCGACGAGCCAGACCTTTTCTACGCGTTTAAATTATCCTTAAAATTAATAA
Organism: Stegodyphus mimosarum; assembly: GCA_000611955.2. Lineage (NCBI taxonomy): Eukaryota > Metazoa > Arthropoda > Arachnida > Araneae > Eresidae > Stegodyphus > Stegodyphus mimosarum. Next base: position 44,532 of record KK112863.1, read on the forward strand.
TTAAACTAGCCTAACGGCTAGAATTTCAGTTTATCGATTTTAATCAAAATCTAAATATATTTTCCCATTGATATAAAAGTCTTAAATACTAGAATTGAAAAGTTTTGGATTATATTTTAATATAAGTTTTCATTAAAAACTGTTATGGGCTTCAAATAAAGTACCACTTTCGGTTTTTCATTACAGATTGACATAGGATTCCTGTAAAGAACCACTTACGGTTGCCTAATTATAACCAAAATCTAATGAATATGAATGTTGAAAGCTTAAATACGAACAACAGAAATTTTTGTAAGTTTCATATAAGAGTTATCGTGAATGAAAAACTCGTCACACACATCTCGACACATAGATAGACAGACATCATTGTAAAATTACTAAAAACGTGTTTTGCTGACCCTAATTCATGCTTATGCACTGAAAACTCACTATCGAGTTCTTTTGGTCCAAAACAGTACCTTCATTACCCATGTACACTGCGAAAAAAAAGGAGCGAGTTCTAAGTCTCTTGTTTTACTGGCCCGATTGACGAAATTCAATGTCTCGAAAGCGCGACTTAGGATATGTATTAGATTTATATACGGCATTGTTCTAATACAGATATTTTGACACAAAATTGGACTTCATCTGAAATGACATTCCAATTTTTTTTTGCATATTTCGATTATACGATTCAAATTATGCCAAACTGCCAAGTTTTGTACCAATCGTGAGAGTAGTTTTTAAAAAATTAGCTCTCAAAATTTTAGCTCCTCAATGTTATTTGAATTTTGTATATATTTGTTAATTTCCATTTTTTAGTAAACTTATTTGATTTTGCCTTTCACATTTGGAAATCTAGGTTCATACCAAATAAAATTCACCCATTTTTTATAATGTACTTTTAAAATTTTCACTTTTAAATGATTTTTATAAAATTTTCTAAAAAACATTTTGAGTCGTAATCTATAAACTTTTTACCGCCATCTTAAAGTAGATGTATTTCTAGGCATACCTGCAAAAAATTGGAGTTTGTAACTGAAAATTTCGGAAGATATATGTGAATTTATATATTGACGCATTTTGTAAGTTGTCATATTTGATGAAAGCGATAATAAGATCAAATGTGGTTTAGGCACTTTGTTAAAATTATTCGAAAGTGGGAACGATGTGACTTTTTTCTGCTCATGCACAATGTAAAAAGGGAAAGGAAAATAGGTTGCCATATATTAAAAAGTTCACTAAATGAATTATTCTTGGTGTAAACTGAAATAAATGCGCCAAGATAAGTTTTTAAATTTCTCCACAAATTTCTCACCAAAAATTGCAAGATTTAATAGCTAAGCATAATTTGAGTCGTAGAATCGACATATGGAAAAAAAATTGGCATGTCATTTCAGAAAAAGTCCAATTTTGTGTGAAAATACCTATATTCGAATAATGCTATATATAAATCTGTAACATATTTTAAGTCAGACTTTGGAGACATAAAAAACGCAATTTGAATTTCGTCAATCGGCCCAGTATAACGAAAGATATAGAACTGTCCCCCCCTTTTTTTGGCGCAGTGTACATCTGTTGACAGAATGTAAAAATTGAAATAACAATATTTACTGCGAGTATAATGAGCTTTCTAGTTAAGTAATTTTCATTTAATGCGTAAAGCTAAGATAACTGAACATTAATGGGATATAAATTGTCCAACTGCTTCATTTCATTTATATATCTCATACGTTTGCAAACTTTCCTTTATTTAAATACCCAGCGCAATGATAGCAGTTTTCAAGTGTCTAGAAAATAAACTGAACTTATCGGTTGGCTATTTTAAACATGAATCATATGTATGTTCTCCGTACTTGTTATGTAATATATCTGCTGAAATTCCAAAAGCTGCACAGCTTAAAGATTTATTTAGCATCTACTAGACGCTGTTTGGAATTTTGGACGTCTCCTGGCATGGTGAATGAAATAATGCCCAATTAAAATTCATGGCTTCTTGATAGTGAATAATCGGTTGTACCAGCTTCTAATACATAGATTAGATTTCACTCACTCGCATTAATCCTGAAACAAAAAAATTGTGCACATTGCTATCGACATCGGCAAGTAAAAATATCAAAATTCTGTCAAAACCGAAGAATAAGAAGTAATTTTTCAGGTGTGAAGTTAAAGTTTACTTTATCGTTAAAAGCGAATGCCCTGCGGTGAAATATGGTGTTCTTTCATTCGGAAAATTCGGGGAGTTTGAACTGAGTTCGATATGAGGCTATGTCACTCTCCGCCGGGCAATTGGAGATGCCGCCGATGACGTCATGGCAATATGATGGATGACGACACGCGCTACGTCAGCAAGTGGCACCCATGTCACGTGACATCGGCCAATGACAACTCGCTTTGATGAATGATCCTCGAACCAAAAGATTTCCTGCTTTTCGGTTCGGCCATCCGCGCAGAATCTCAAATATTTCTGATGGTCTATAGAGCTTTCTTTCCTTTTTTTCCCATCTTTTGTACTGGAATCTTGATTTTTATGCGGAATGAATGAAATTTGCGGATGCTCTGCGGCGTTGTCGACCTTATTCATTCACGGGCAGTAGAAGCTTCGTGAACGACTCCATTTTTTGAATTAAAATAATAAATTTTATCGCAGTAAGTGGCAGCAAAAATGCAGTGTGACTATGCGTAAAAATTCCTCGACCTTCATTTCCTGGCATATTGTTGATAAATTCTATGAGAAATATGGACAAAAAACGAGAATACTGATTTATAGATTCAGGGGTTTCATATTTATTATTGCTGTTCTTAGATTTGAAACATTGCTTCTAGTTTTAAGGTTGGATTCTGCTTCGTGAGTGAGAACACACACACAATATATATAACATATATATATATATATATATATAAGACACACACACATATATATAAGTCCATTTCAGACCATATACATGTGTGTGTAATAATTGTACTTTTAGCGGAAGATGAACACAATTCACGTTTAGTCATGGCCAAAAAAACTGTTGCATATTATGTCTGCATATTATGGCGTTATGGATGATCGGTTGGAATTTTAGAAGCACGATAAGCTTGGTAGTTAAACATAATTTATTCTTGAATGACGAATTTCTTAATACATAACTGTAGAAGACTAGGGGTGCTAAACGCGCCCCATAATTTTAAATATGCAATTGCATTTTAATTAACGACGCATGTCTAATAGAAGTGAGCGACAAGCTGTTAGTATGCAGGCGAGGAGGCGAAAAATAGAAAGACTACTCAGTTATTAGCTATTTATACAAGATAGGTGCACAAAGTACAGCTAATCTGTGATTGGTTAATTTTGGGCTTTAATTCCATTTCTTGAAGCAGCGTTACGTAATTTCGAATGATCTCGAATTAGAGAGAAAGGATGAACTTAGTAGGAGAGCACCAAATCTTACATATACATATGTCCATTTAAGACTATATATAAATCTACTTGAAAGTAAATTATTATTTCATTACTTTGGAGTTTTAGCTGAAGTATTAGATAATTCATTACGATAATATTCGTAATAAATTACCTAATACTTCCTCTAAAGCTCCAAAGTAATGAAATAATAATATATTTTCAAGTAGATTATTTAATGTATTATCTCCTTTGAAGAAAGATAGTTAGGATTCTATTGAAATGAATTTACTTAATTAGCACATTTAAAATTGAATTATTAAAAAGGTAAAATTAAAAGGGAAAATGCAACCAACGAACTAAGTAATCATCGTCATTAACCGGAAATTAGTTGCCTTTTCAAGAATAATTAATTTGAAAACAAAAGTTTTTAATATTAAAGTGCAAGAACCTAAAATATTTTCAGAAAATGCCCTTAACTACGCATCCGTATTTGCAACAGACATATTTTAATTATATTAATTTAATTTACTATTATTTATTAATTTAGCTAGTTCGCTTATTTCTAAAAAAGACATACCAACCTACCTTACCCATTAAATTCCTGCAATTATGTATAAACCTAAAACATAATCTGTAGCGGTTGAATTTAGAAAGAGATGAAGATTTTTGAAACATTTCTTGAATATAACTGTTATGTGCACATTTGCTCGAACAAAGCATTGTTCAGTGCTGGTACAGATGATTCTGGTTGGAAAGGAAATGCTTTATACAGTAAGTCTGGACCGCACAACTAAAGAAATGAAAAGTGCTGATGGTCACAAAACGCGGGTCGCGAGATTAGCACAATTTGCATTTCTGCTCACATGATACAACTGGGTTGGAGAAGATAAATTCTGGATTTTCAGTACTCTGTTGATAACGAAGGTCTTCCACCAGCTGGCATGAGACAGACAAGTACGAAAGTGAAATCAGTATAAAAATGAGTTTGTTATATAAGAGTATTCAGTACTTTGCATGTGAAGCCCGTGAATTTAGTTCAAAGGAATGCTTTACAAAGCTCTTGTCGAGAAAGTGATATGGTTTTAAGTGGTGAAACATTTGTCGGGGCTATCACAAGCTGAAAATTGATTTATCCAATATCTGACAGAGAACAACAATAAATTACAGCTGCATACACCTTTGTGAGGCATAACCATGCATTTGAAATTGATCACCTGAATCAACCAAAAAGAACAGTAAAATATTGATTTCGTCTTTGATAAATAACATATCTTCTGCAGGTTGTTTCCATTCACATGTAATGTTTCCATTCACATGTAATGAACTTGCAAAAGAAATTCTTTTAGAAATGTCATATTCACCTTTTTAACGATTCTAAGAACAAGAGTGAAATTGTTGTAGCAATTCAAGATCTACGATTGTCTCGAAACACAGTGATGCGACGAATTGAAAGGATGAGTGAGAATGTAAAAGGGCAGGTATATAATGATATTGATAGGTGTTCTTGTTTTTCCCTTTAGTGTGATGAACCGACAGATATAAGTAATACGGCACAATTACTTGTTTACGTTCGTATGGATTTAAGGATTTTACTTCTAGAGAAGATTTATTGGATATGATTTCTTTGAAGGAAAAGACTAAAGGTGTAGACATGTTCAAAGCCTTTAAAAACTTTCTGAATGATTTGAAAGTACCACTTTTTAAATTAGTCTCAATAACAACGGATAGCGCAGCTGAAATGATAGGTAGCATAAATGAATTTATAGCCCTATGTCAAAAGGAAGATGAATTCTCTGCCTTTTTAAGCCACCACTGCATAATTCACTAACAACTGTTAGCTAGCAAGAGACCAAACACAAAAGAGGTAATGGGCATAGCATTTAAAATTGTTATTTAGTTCGAGGAAGTTCCCTCAAACGCCGTCTCTTCCAACTGCAGCTCGATGAAGACCAACCTGAATTATTACTACATACCAATGTCAGATGGCTAAGCAGAGGCAAATTTTTGCAGCGATTTGGTGATTTATTGCCTGGAATTATAGATTTTCTTCAGGAACAAGATGGAAACTGTGAAAATTTAAATGATGAAACTTGGCTCAGTGAATTTCTTACTGATTTTACTTCAATATTAAGTTACTTAAATTTAGAATTACAAGGTAAAAATAAAACAGTAATTGATATGATCAGCTGCACAGACGCATATAAAACAAAATTTATTTTGCTAATAGAAGACCTGCAACAAAGTAATCTGAATCATTTTACAAATATGATAACCTACAAAAATATAAAAACATTAATTATAAAACCCACAAATATATCGCGTAAATCCAAAAAATGATTCAAGATTTTGAGATAAGATCCCAGGATTTTGAAAAAAATTAAAGAAATTGTGCAGTTCATATCATTTTCTTTAAAAAAAGATTTAAGTGTGAAACGCATTAGCCAAAAAATTTCAAACATATTTAATATGGATAAAAAAGCATTAGAAAATGAAATTATAATTTTACAAACTGACTTAATCTTACAAGCCCGAAAATTTGAAGAAGATTTTTAGAAATATGTCAGCCAAGAAAAATATTCCAGTACCACCAAATGTAGCGAATATATCTATTCTTGTTTCGAATCTACATACCTGTGTGAATCGGCATTTTCATACTTGAAACTAGCGAAGACTAAACAACGTTCTGTCTTGACGGATTCCCATACTGAAGACTCATTATTATTATCTTTGTTAGGATATACACCTAATTATGATTCATTGGTTAGGAACAGGCAAATCCAGTCTTCCCACTAATGCTAAGGCAACACAACAAAATAAATTCTAAATCTGTTTTTATCTCTAGCTACTTTGAATTAATAAATGTTGTTAATAATTATCCATGTTCTTTTTTTCCTTTGACACGAGTTTTGGGGTCTTTAAATAATTATTGTTATTGTCTTTTGCATAGGTAGATAAACCTTATATATATATTTCAGTATAAGGTATGTTCAGTGAGCTATTGATAGATTAGCAAAACGTAATCCACGTTATTTTTTCATGATAAAATCTACTGGCCCCCAAAAATGCGAAAGTGAAATATTGAAATCAAACTATCAGCCATACTGTGCATTTTCATAGCAACCTTTTAATATTAACGAACAAATAGTGCAAGAACTTACACATGGCAGTAGATAAAAAGATTAACTTGTATTTTAAGTTAGTAAAAATCTATCTTGAAAAAGTATAGGAAAAGTCGAATTGTTTAGGTGCCACATGTACGGAATGCTGCTATTAAAAGTTGGGTCTGGAAACTTATTTTCTTCATGAGCCTATATTTCGAAAGCGTAATAAGCGAAAGCGCAATAAATTTAAATAATAAAAAAACAGTTTTGAACATATATTTTACTTACCTACCTATACCTCGTTAGAATGCACCTTATACTGAAACACAGTGTATAAACAGTGTATGTATTTTACACCCTTCTTCCCCCCATTGGCTACACCTATGACAACAACTCGATCGCGACACATTTTTAAGATAATAAGTAGATCTTATATACAAAAAAGTTGGCCACCCCTGATATATACAGAAAAAAGTCTGTAATATGAAACAAAGTCAGAGGAATATTTTCTAGCATAAATAAATGTATATTAACTTTTTGTGTTCTCATTTTCAAATTCCGTTCGCGAAAACTTGAAACTTTTTTTTGGCTTTGGCTATATAAAGTTTTATATCATTAAATAACCATATTGTATTCCTTTCGCTATAACCAATTTCTGTATGAAGTAGTTTTACAATAAATAACAGGTAATTGTCACCTTATAGCATTGTAAAAGACTGCGTTATTGAAAGTATTTAAAACACCAAGGCTTATACACTTCATATTTAAAAAGCAATAAAAGCCTGTTTATATTAAAACCTAAGACATGCTTTCGTTTAAGTCAGTCACTCCTAAGAAACGCGCAGGAGAAGAAAGAGTTGAAGAACTCCTAAAAAACTATTTTTGGCTCTCCAGTTTAACAGATTCCAAATTCAAAAGACTCGGCGGATGCTGCAGAACTGACAGATGTTTCCTTTTTGAATGATGAATCCTTGTCCGGGCACAAAGACGAAGTGTCCTTCTGAATGCGGATGCGCATCTTGTCGCTCTTTTTCCTCTCTTTTCTCCTCGAGGAGCTTGACCCAGAAATTATTTCTTATCCCCCCTACGCACAGAATATTTAGGAGGGCAAAACAACAGGGCGTCCATCAATCGTTTCCAAAAGATTTCGAGAAAAAATTGAGTTTTGTTGTTCTTTTGTTTAATTTTTTTTCAAGTTCTTGCATGGATTGTATATTTGCCATTTAGTACAAACAAATGGAAAAAAATGTTGTTCCTTCAGAGTTAAATGTTTCCTTAAGAATCGCACAAAATTTGAGAATTCAAAACACTAAACAAAACTGATTTTCGAATTAAGTAGATTAGACAATAATGACAATATTTTCTAAAAAGCAACAAATTCGTTAAAGAGCTTTTGAAACGATAACACTTTTGTTTTTAATATGCAGATGAGGAAAAAGCAAAAACCTTAACACAATTACACTTAGAAAACACTTCAATGTTTAGACTAAAAATAAATATATTAGCAGCTAGGGAACGAATAACTCATGTGTATCTGATGTAGTAAAAGGAGAGTAACGATGAATATGATTATATATGATATACAGGTCACTCTGAAATTTTTTAGATACGCGCAGACGATAAGTGGCAGAGTAAAGTTAATGGTTAGATTTGAAAATATTAACTAAAACGACTTTTTATGGGCCAATTTCAAGTAGTTCTGCACAGAATAAATTTAAAGCAGAAGGAAAAATGGAGTTGACCCGAGAACAATATCACGCTATGATTTGGTATTATTTTAAAGACAGATTAAATAAAGAATAATGCATTCAACGTCTGCAATTATCATTTGGAAATGAAGGTCCATGTCGTGCTACTGTATTCAGATGGTTTATAAAATTTCACAGAGATTGCAATTCTGTTCAGGATGAAGAACACACAGAAAGGCGTTATAAGGAGCAATCCTGGATAATGTGTCTGCCATATGTAAAATTGAATTGGTGATAATCGCGGCACCTACCAAAAAATACAGAAGGAACTTAACATTGGATCTGTCTCCATACATGAAATTATTCATGAAAAGTTGCATGTGAGGAAACTAGTTTGCCGTTGGGTTCCAAAACATTTAACTTAGCACCAAAAAGAGAGCTTATCATCATCAGTAAAGGAACCCTTAAATTATTTAAATATAATGGCCACCGCATTATTTCTAAAAAAGTAACTTTTGATGAAACTTACATACCATTTTTTGGCTTTCTAACACGTCAAGAAAGCAAAGTATGAGTCTTCGAATATGATCTCACGCCCACAATAGTTAAAAGACAAACGTGCCATGAAAAAAGTCATGTATGTCGTTTTCTTCAGAAGTTCAGGAGTGGGCAAAGCCATCAAGGTGGAAGGAGAGAAGACAGTCATAGATAACTGGTGTACCACTGTCTTCCAAAAATTCTTCAAGAAATGAATATTAAAGAACTCACTCTACACCAGGACAACGCATCTTCTCAAGATTCACAGTTGACTTTCTTGAAGAAAAACACATCAAAATGATAGAACATCCATCCTATTTATCTGATCTAGCTATGGTAATGAGGGTAGATATTACTTTTGGCTATTTTCTAATCTAAAAAAGAACTTACGTGGATGTAGTTTTCAGAGATTGATGAAGCTATAAATGCATTTTTTATCGATTCCAAGAATTGAATGGCTTAAGGCAAGGATGTCAAACTCGCGGCCCGCATGCGGCCCACAACAAATATTCTTGCGGCCCGGCCAATATGTCGGCAAATAATAATATATAATAATAAAATAACATATCGACGAAGAAAAAAATGAAATGTTTACTGCTAAGTAATTAACGATAATTTATTCAGTGTTGTTAGATTACTCACAGCGAGCTGACACACACACTACTTAAATTACAAATGCGTGTGAGTAGCTTGCGTTCAGCTACCTTCGGCTTTTGAGGGACACGTGCACTCAGAACTTTTACGCATCCCCCGATAGCCGAATGTGGCCGAACTCATGGTCTCAGTTTTCCAATCATAGTTTTGTACGATATATTGGTGCATGCATGTGCATGCACTTTGCTTTATTATTAATTATTACTTAATTCATATTGTTACGGATTTCATAGTTATTTATTTAGTTAGTTTTTTTTATTTAGAATTGTAATTAGATTTGCTTCATGTTGCCTTAGCAACGCAGACGATTTTTGAAAAGACAGCTGCGTTGGAAGGTTAAAAATAGAACAGCGCGTGCATTTAATACCTAATAAATAAATATCTCGTAATTGCTGTTGCCATCCACAAAAATCCAGATATTTATAGATGTTTCCAGTATATTCGAGAAATTAATTATAAAGCTTATAAAAGCCGAGAACAAACAACTCATCTCAGTAGTAGCTGTAGTTCTAGCGAACTGTTTGTTTACTTAATGCTGTGATTGATTTGTAGCGATTTCGCTGTGAGATAGAATTAGTTTCTCTGTTTTGAATTGATTTTTGCTAAACGTTTGACATTTTGTGATATTGTTAGAATATTTTTGAAGAAATATTTCAGCATTTTGATTTATCTCTTGTGGAAAGAATAAATTTTTGTTAACTTTTTAACGTTAACCGTGTTTATTCCAGCCCTTTGTATTCAGTATGTCTATATCAAAACCAAGTGGTAGTAAAATTAAACGAAAAATCGCTGACGAACATAGAATATTCCAAGTAAAATGGGAATTAGAATATTTTTGCTGTGAAATAAAAGATAAAATAATCTGCTTGATATGTAATAATACTATTAATGTACCAAAGTTATATAATATTAAACGTCATTACGAACAACACAAATCGAAATATAACAATTACGAAGGATTAATGAGAGAAGAAAAGTTGAAAGAGCTCAAGTTAGGAGTGAAAAAGCAACAGTCCATGTTTAGTAAAGTATTGCAAGAAAGTGAAGCGGCGGTACATGCAAGCTACGTCTTGTCCGAGTTGATAGCTAAACATTCGAAGCCTTTTACTGACGGTGATTTCATCAAGGAATGCCTAATGAAAGCTGGAGAAATTGTTTGTCCTGGAAATGTGAAGGCTTTTCAATCAATTTCATTGTCTCGAAATACAGTTGCGGAAAGAGTTACTGATTTAGCCGCGAATTTAAGTGATCAGATCAAAGCAAAATCATCTAGTTTCGAAAGTTTCTCCATTGCCTGTGACGAGAGCACGGACATTAGTGGCAAAGCTCAATTAGCAGTGTTTCTTCGTTCTTGTGACAAGAATTTTAACATTTTTGAGGAATTACTGGAACTAATACCGATGCCTGGTACTACCACAGGAGAAGATATATTTACTTGTGTTTTTGGACTTCTGCAGAAATACAATCTACCTTTGGCAAAATTAAATTCTGTAGCTACAGATGGCGCTCCATCAATGACCGGGAAAAACAAGGGCTTCGTAGCATTACTAAGAAAAAAACTTAGTGAAATTCACGGTTCAAACATTCATCATATGCATTGTATTATACATCAAGAAGTTCTATGCACGAAAGTAATAAATATGGAGAATGTTTTGTCATATATAAAAAAAGTTATAAATTTTATAAGATCTCGAGGTTTAAATCAGCGTCAATTCACTGCTTTCTTAAGTGAGTTAGATAGTGAATATTCGGGTTTGTCCTACTATACCGAGGTACGTTGGTTATCTTGCTCCAAGATTCTCAAACAATTCTGGGATTTGAAAGAAGAAATATGTCAGTTTTTAAAAACGAAAAAGCAAGACGTAAGTTTGTTTTACGATCCAATATGGATACAAGATTTATCTTTCTTGGTTGATATAAACAAACACTTAACCGATTTAAATTTATCGTTACAAGGAAAAGATCATATCATTACGAACATGTTTGACATAATTAAAGCATTCAAATGTCAACTAATTCTTTGGGAAAAATAACTTAAAAATGAAGATTTGACGCACTTCCCGACGTGCAGCATTAACAAATCAAGTTTAGATCATTCTTGTTCGTATCAAAAATACGCAGAAAAAATTGCAAATTTAACAACTGAATTTGAAACGAGGTTTAATGATTTTAGTTCCTTCGAAGACAATTTTTTTTTGTTTTCTTCAATTTTCTTAATAAGTATTGACCCAGTACCCAGCCATATGCAAATGGAGGTGATCGAGATTCAATGCAACTCAAATTTGAAAGCAAAATTCGTTGAAGTGGGCGTGCCTGAATTTTACAAATATTTACCAGCCAGGTTTGAAAATACTCGAAAATTCGCATATGAAATTATTTTCATGTTTGGTAGCACTTATCGGTGCGAGCAGTTATTTTCAGTCATGAAAGGTAATAAGTCTCCTATTAGAAACCGTATTAATGATGCTCACCTTGGGTCAGCGTTGAAAGTTTCTCCCGAAATGGGAAAGATAATAGCAGAGAAGAGATGCCAAGTATCAGGACGTAAACATTAAATTAAAAACATATATATATGTGGGATCCCCGAGTTCTATAACCACCAGAGGGCATCACCTGTGCGCCTGC
>KK112864.1:1395-31183 GCA_000611955.2 Stegodyphus mimosarum
ATGATTGTACTCACCAGAGGCTATTTCATTAATTTTAAAATTGTAGTGTTTACTAATACTGTGTTTCCTTAAATATGTTACTTGTAGGTAAGATGTAGGTAGATGGCTGATATGTATATTACAGTAAGGAAAACTGGAGAAAATATGGTTGAGATTCCTGATAGCAGAGAATAGTAAGCATTCTGCTATCAGGAATCAAATCTGGTCTAAAATAAAGAATCCTAAAGTTCTGTAAACAGATCTTCAGGAATCAGATATCATTGTTTCCTTAAATATGTTACTTGTAGGTAAGATGTAGGTAGATGGCTGATATGTATATTACAGTAAGGAAAACTGGAGAAAATATGGTTGAGATTCCTGATAGCAGAGAATAGTAAGCATTCTGCTATCAGGAATCAAATCTGGTCTAAAATAAAGAATCCTAAAGTTCTGTAAACAGATCTTCAGGAATCAGATATCATAATTTGCAATTCATATGCAATCAGATACTCTTTAAATGAAATGTGAAAGTTTTTTAATCCAAAATTTATTAAAGGGTGAAATGAATAAGATTTCTTGAAGTTAACAATTAAAACCTTGATTCATGAATTTAATTCATTCCTGAAAGCAATTTGTAAAAATGAAACAAATTTTCTTGTGAGAATTTAGAATTGTTTAATTCAATCTTGAATCATGAACAGTGTGTATTGAAATTTTACAACAGTTCTTGGTGCTTAAGGTTCATAATTCAAAACCAACTTAAATGATTAAATATAGTTCAAAAGGGATAAACGCAATATTAAACAGACAAAATAGATGAAGACTTAATTTTACTGTACTCAAAATTTACCCAGTGTGATTTGTTGTTACCTGCATTAGCTTGATACCTTACACCTTTTTTGCAAATTTTATGGATTAGAAAATTAAGGTAATATCTGAAGACATTTCTTAGACTTTTTTTTTTCTTAAGTTGAACTTGAGTGTCAAACCACTTCCTGAACTAAGTCTTCATATCTCATTCTGGCCATAATTTCCTCCAGGTGGAATCGGGGTTCTATAATCAGTTGCTGCCAGGAAATGAAGCAATGGAAAATATTAAAAGGGTGTTCCCATAAGTCACTGAGTGTTATGTAGCACAGGTTACCCCAAAATCACATGTTGCTAATTTGAGTGTGTGGAACTCGAGACACTGTTCATCATTCGAAGTTTTTTTGTTCAAATAATTTGTTAATCAAATTGTTCATGAAGTGAGGCATACGTGGTCCAAAGTTCCACTACAGATTAAATTATATATTTCTTTTCTGTTAATGGTTAGTTGTTTAATCATTGTGTTTTTATTTGCTTGGCTGTTTAACATCGTGTTTGCATTTATTCAAATATAAAGTCAGTATTTGTTTTCTAAAGAAAAACATGTAACAATGTATAAAATTAAACACTAACAGGTTAAATAAACTTAATAAGCAAAATTAATCTTGCAAAATACCTAAAAATGTCTTCAAATACAGTATAATTTTCATTTCATAGAGTCCTTTCTGATATTCTTTAAGTATATGTAAGATAAACTGCTCTGATATGTATATTTGCCCATTTAAGAGGTGCTTAAGTAGATATTAGATTCGGAACTGAGTGAAACTTTTATGGTAGGAAAAATAGCCGTTCTCAATTTCACTTGCATTGATGTGTAATGCTGTTTAAACATTAGTAGACCTTCAGGATGGGGTGTTGTTTTAGGAGCATAGGGGTTGCAATGCTGGCTACCATATCATTGGGCCTGAATCGGAATCCTTGTGCAAGCACTTAAAGTACACTCATGTCCATAAATTAAGGATAATTTGGAGTCACGCGGAAATCGAACTCTAAAATAAATATATCACCTGTAAAATCACTACACGCATCTTCAAGAATCATATGCAAATTTCAGAAAGTAACCAGATGACACCGATGGTATGTCACAATGACGAGAGTGTAAGAAGATATAATATATAAGGAATACAGGCAAAGAAGTAAAATTGTTCGCAGGCACTTTATAAGCATTTCAGTGCAACCGAATAGTTATGACACAAAGGACGCGTTTAGATGATTTTTTTCGTGGTAGAATTATCGGCCGTCTAGAATGTGGGCGTACTCAACTGGAAGTATCAGACAAACTTGGAATTCCCCAGAGTGTCATCTCCAGGCTTTGGCAACAATTCCAAGATGATGGTAATGTGAGTACACATTACAGCACAGGTCGCCCCATAGTTACAATGCTGAATGAGGACTGGTATTTGGCAGTTACTGCCAAAAAAAAAACAAGTGGAGCACAGCCTCAGACCTGTCTCGTCAGCTCTCTTCAGCCACTGGTATGACAATTTCAAGGCAGACCGTGTACAGACGCTTCGGGCAGATTGGTCTATATGTTCGTAGACCTGTCAGATGTGTTCCACTTACTGCAACTCACTGGCACCTGCGGTTAGGCTGGAGTAGAGAGCGTGCATGGTGGACACCGCAACAGTGGGCTTGTGGGATGTTTTCCGACGAGTTCAGGTTTAGCTTGGAGTCTGATTCTCGTCGGACTTTCGTATAGAGAGCTCCTGGTACCCGTTACCACCAAGAAAACATCATTGAACGACACCGTTACGGTGGTGCAGGAGTGCTCGTTTGGGGTGGAATTATTCTGGGTTCCAGAACTGACCTGCATGTTCAAATTGTAACCATGACAAGCCAAATCTATTGGGATGTCATTCTGGAACAACATGTACGTTTTTTTCGGGGAGCCATGGGCACACAATTTGTGTTTATGGATGACAACGCCCGTCCTCACCGTGCAAACATCGTAAGCGAATGCCTTCAATCGAAGGATATCACCCGTATGGACTGGCCAGCATTCTCACCGGACTTGAATCCAGTAGAGCACGTGTGGGACATACTTGGCTGACGAGTTGCAGCCCGTCAACCTCCTCCTACATGTCTACCGGAAATTCGGAGAGCATGCTTTTTGAGTGGTGTAATATCCCCCAAGATCAGATCGATAATTTGATGCTCAGCATGCCTAGGCGTTGTACGGACTGTATTGCATCGTCTGAGAGACATACAATGTATATCATACCAACCATGTAATATTGGTTTTTTGTAAATAGGTTTTTTTGCAATTTGCTCCAGGGAGAAAAACTCGCTAATTTTTTTAATAATATCAAACATATAGCGTCTTTTTTTGCTCTTGTTTAATAAATACGCTTTACAAATAAGTCAAATTTGTTTTGCTTCTAACTCTTCCTTTGCCTGATTTTGCATTATCCTTAATTTATGGACATGAGTGTAAAAAAATATAAATTGATAGTATCTCATAGGAGAAAAATAAAACTTTTCGACATTTTCATGGACGACTACAATTTTGTAACTGTTAGGTCTATTTGATCAACGCTGTTTAAATACGAGAAAATACAGCTCACCATACTCTTTCATTTGATTTGACGTAATACATAAAGACAAATATAGAAATGTTAAGTTTTTTTACTTCCTTGTACGAAGTAAAAAGGAACTATTGTAATCGCCAAAGATTTCGGATACCATATTTTAAAGAAAATATCCATTTTGACAGCTATCAAATGCAATTTAACGATGTTTCTGCGTGGCATCTCTACATAAGGACAGAATAAAGGATTCTTTTAGAATTATAAAACTGATTTAAAATGGATTCTGAAGAGATTTTTCGTAGGGTCTGTGCGTACGCACGTACCTATGTATCTCGCATAACTCAAAAACGAGAAGCCTCAGAACGTTGAAATTTTGAATATAGGACTGCTATAACATGTAGGTGTGCACCTCACTTTTTGGTTGCAATCGGCCGCACCAAAAATACATATGTATATACCCACTCTGTTACTCGGCTCCATGACCTCAGATTTTTTATTCTTATATGTTAGTAATTTGCGCATTTTTTGCTTTAAAAATGATTGAATTATGTTGTTCTTATCTTCCGCTTAAGATTTTTATGCCTTTAGTTAGCCTGCATGTTATAATTGCAGAATTAACAACAATTTAAAAGTTGTTTAAGTGCGGCTAAGCATAATTATTTTGGCCATAGTTTCCATATTTGTTTACATTTGAAACTCAGGAGAATAGTTGATTTATTGCCAATATAGAGAAACTAAGCTTCGCAACAACAAAGATAACGTTTTCTTTTATTATTGCGAATTAAATCATGCTTAATCCATTCTGGAATTTATTCGAGGAAATAAGAGTTTCAGATTTACTAAGTGATTTTTTATAGAGATATTTCGAGTTTTTTCGTATTTTTGCCTTGTCGCGAAGTGAGAACTGAATTAGTTGAATTAAAAACACTGAATCGTCTGTGAAGAACGTTTTTTTTTTTTTTAAATTTCTTTTATACTTCGTCTTAGATTTATTATAGTGTTTGAATAGAACATGTGGCAACGATTAGATGATTCTTCAGATGATATAACTTTTTGTGCATTCTGAGTTATAAAATGAATGAGAAGTAACGCTTTTAAGTGAACTTAGTGCCATAGTGTAACCCTGATAAAAAAATATAGTTAATTTTAAAGAGTGCATTTATTCTATTCTTTACGCGCTATCGATGAAGTGGATATAATTCGATCCAATAAGTTTAAATTAAGTGCAAGAAAAAAGACGTAATATTTAATACTTCGTATTGTGGTGTACGCATCAGATTTTTTGAGAAAAATTTCGCTTCGTGCTTGTTTGAAAATGGCAAGTAAACGAAAAAAAAAAATGATTTTTTGTTGTTTTGGCACGGCTTGTTTCAAATCATTTCAGCGAAGCTTTGCAGTTGATTAGTTTAAAACAGCATGCATATATTTAGAAAAGGTCAGACTGATATCATTAATTGTAAACAACAGTTCACATAACATAGATTAATCAAGCTGTAAATTGAGTTTTCTAGATACGTTCTATTTATTTTTGCTTCCATGACTATAAAAATAATTATTTTTGTTTTGTTTGGTTTGTTTCGTATTGCTTTGTAGTTCCCGGGTCAACACGTTTCGTACAAGAATCTATTAACAATTACTCCAAATTGCACGGTAGATAGTTCCTGAAAAAAACTGTGAAAAAAATATATAGTGCAGATTAAAAATAGAGGATTGATTTCTGAATGTGAAAGTCCAATAAAAGGAATTTGTTCAAACAAATCAGATCAAAATATTTAGTTAAATACTTTTTTCTTTTTATTAATTCAAATATGTGTTTTTATTTAATATAACTGTAAGCTTATATGAACATGCGTTAAGAAAATTCCTTTAATAATCCCCTACAAGAGTAAAAAGTTATAGAAATAATAAAAAAAGAAAAAAAATCTGAAAGATTTCAGATTTTAAATTACGTCCAAACGCGCGTTTTTTTAACGTTTCGTGTGCTACCTTTTTTTTATTAAATATCATGTACTACGTACTCAAACCATAAAATTCAGTTCAAAATCAATATCGCAAAATCATTTTAAAATGAACATATCTTTAGAATTTCCGTAAGTCTCGTGCGCTGGAGATAAAAATGTTTTTTTTTCCTCCATACAGTGTTGCCATATTTCATTTAAATCAGAAAACGCTATAAAATTCTCTATGACTGGATTTATTTGAAATGAGAGTATTTTAATAAATATTTTGCTTCATTTACTTACTCCCTCATGGAATAATTTATAAATTACATTTATATTATCTGCAGCCTACTAAGACTAAAACGTATACACTTTAAAAGATATTAGTTATACAATATCCGGAGGAAAGCAAATGAATTTATTTTATCACAATGCGAGAAACATGCATACATTTATGCAAATTTTTCATTTTTTAAAATTTAATGCAGAGCGATAACATTTAGTGGCAACAATTTGAAAAGTGAAACGGGCATTCAGAGTGAATCGACGCAAAATCGCAAAACGAAAGTAATAGTCCTTCGGGACTAAATCCCTTTGGACTAAAAATTAGGACAAGTAGGTTTTACAAATATGTATATAATCACTGCCTACTTGATGTCGGAAGAAGCATATTTTATACTATTTTAACTAAAATATTTTAAATTAGAATACAGAAAACTTAATGTTTGACTATACTATATTATTGTTACGTGCGTACGGGTTCGTTATATATTGAATGCACAAGTCGTTAAAAAGTTAACAAAAATTTATTCTTTCCACAAGAAATGAATTAAAATGCTGAAATATTTCTTCACAGATCTTCGCACAATATCACAATATCTCAAACGTTTAGCAAAAACTCAGTTCAAAACAGATAAAATAGTTCTATCTCACAGCGAAATCGCTACAATCAATACAGCATTAAGTAAACAAACAGCAGTTCGCTTTTTACAGCTACAAGTAAAAACAACTATCTCACAGCGAAATCGCTACAATCAATACAGCATTAAGTAAACAAACAGTAGTTCGCTTTTTACAGCTACAAGTAATAACAGCAACAACAACAACTGACATGTGTCCAGTCCAGTCCATATAGAAATAGCCGAAGTGCTGCTAGTCAGTGCAGCGTTATCGGCTCCTGAAAGCTATGCCAAAAGGCACAAGACAGTGAAAGATCCTGATAAGTGAAGGAACTGAGATGAGGTGTTTCACCTCGGCTTTTATAAGCATTTTAATTATCAGTAGAACAATTACGATTTTTCTAGATTTTTCTGGATGGCAACAGTAATTACGTGATATTTATTTATTAAGCCCTCGCTCTTTTATTTTTATTGCTATTTTTTTTTTTTGACATAGCTTTCTCTTCAAAAATCGTCTGCGTTGCACGGGGAAATAAAAAGGAATTTTAATTACAATTCTAAATAAATAGCCAAATAAATGTGAAATTCGTAGCATTATTAAGAAGCCTAAAATAAAAAATTTCGACATTTTGATAATCAAAAATCCAAACTGAAAATTATTTAAAATTTAGATACAAATCTTTATTATAAATATTAAGTTATAGGAACTTTTTAAATCAAGTTCCTATTTTTAAGAATTAAATTCAAACGGAGACCTTAAAAAAACTTGGCTATAAGTTATAAGTTATTTCTCCTGCATTCTTGGGATGCCTTCGTGTTGTAGTGGTCAGCACGCTCGGCGCCTATTCGAGAGGCCAGTGGTTCGAATCTCGGCGAAGGCATTCCTCCTTTTTCATCTCTCCTGCTTTGAAAAAATAACTAATGTCTCTACAAAGTACGCTGTTTATTTTTAAGAACTAAATTCCAATACAGACGTTAATAAACACCGTCTATAGTTTGCTAGATAAAAATTATCGTGGAAGCGAGGGCTACGCCTTTTTAGACACCATTTTAAATCAAAATTGGGCCAAAAAAGCCTGCATGAAACCACTAAATGAGGTGACTGAGTGGTATGTATACTTCAACATCCATATATTAAATCTTCATCCGGTTTAATCAATTGTTAGGGAGGTTAGTTGCAGTAGAACCTGAAATAATTGAATTTGAAATTTAAAAATTGTTCACATGAAAAGTTTTTAAAATTTAAGTAACTTATTGCGATTTTAAAGACTTTTATTTTATTTTATTTATTTATTTCTGGAAAAATGACTTATTTAATTCTGAAGTTAGCAACTATTTGTAAAATAATGAAACATTTTTATGTATATAATTTCTTTAGGGCAATTTGAAAATGAAATGTTTTACTTTTAATTCCAGTATATTCATCACTTCATAGTATTTCTAATTAACTTTATGAATAATATAGAAATTTGGCTGGAGTTCATCGAATGTATAATTTTTGCACAGTAGAAGCAGTTTTGGATGTCACATCTACTGACTGCTGCACAAATATTACAGATATTTTATAGGGGTAATAATTTTAAAAGTGTCTTATAAAATATTTTTTTCATTTTAACATTTTCAAAAACATGGACACATTATTACATCATATCTAATGGTAAACACCAAAAAATAAAATTTTAAAACGCTTTCTCAAATCAGTTTACTCAGCTGCCAATAATCGGAACTTTGATTTTTCTTAATGTCTTGTTTTTAATACTGTCTAACAAACCCCGCTTTTGTGACAATTATAAAATGGTTTATTTCATGGCTAAATTACAGAAAAGCAGGTGACCGCAGCACCCAGTATCCTTGCGTATATTTGTTATTATATGCCTTGTGATAAATTTCAGATACTTATATCTCATTATAAGTGACAGAATTTGCTTGCCATTTTTTGATGGCGCCCAGAAGGGAAAACATTTGGCACATAAATTCTTTAGAAGGACCAGTACGTACCTAGAATTTTTATTTTTGTGTATTTTTTTAAATCTAGTGTTGAAATTTTTTATGGCTTCCTTTCGCAAATAACCACTTTTAATGCCCGCCCAAATCATAGCAAAATTCCGATCTTCGTTTTATCATTATCAGAATAACAAAAATTGATCAAACACTGTACGGATTAAAACATTGTTATCTCCAGTGTGCGAGACTGTATATCGGAAATTCTGAAGATATATTGTTTTTAAATATTTTGTGATTTTGCTATTCAGCTGAATTTTATATGGCGTAAGTGCGAAGAATACAATATTTAATTATTAAATGTTACACACAAAACGTTAATAATAAAAAGACAAAAATAAAGGTTTGCAAGCCATCTTACTAAGAAAACTGGACATTGATATGATAAATTGAGAAAAGACTAAAAAAATTGAAAAATACTTGCCAACACTCAACACTTCTTTGGGAATTCTAAACGCATTCTAATTTAAAAATTTTTGTAATTTTTGCTGTTGAATTGTATATGGTGTAAGCATGAAGAAAATGATGCTTAATAATAAAGCTAAAAAGACAAAAAGAAATGGGTTAGCAGGAGTGAATGCTAGAGCAGACTGGTAATTCAGCGGGTACGTAGAAAAACCCTAACAAACACAATTAATGTAAAAAAGGTTACAATAAAATGTAGAGGAGTTTTTACATCTTTTTGGAAACTAAATATATGTATATATATATTTGAAACCTGGTTGTTCTGTTTTACTCTATAGGATAAAAGCTGTTTTTGTCAATTTTTCTTGAAATGAAGATACAAAATATTTCTTATTATACTTTTAAGTTAGATGACTCACACTAGACAAGCTATAGAAACAAACTGGAAAATAATATTATTTAGAAATCCTTTCGCGACAGAATTTCATTTATGAACGAAATTAGAAAAGGATTTATATTCGTGTGTGTGTGTGGGGGGGGTAAAGCACAATTTTTAACAGCAAAATTTTTTTTTTTTAAATCTAATTGGGCCAAATTCACATCCAGAGGCAAAAAGCATTTCAGTTTATGACACGCCTCTGAAGACTTTTGTAACTTTTCGAAGAAAGAATTAATGCATTATTAACTCTTCTGTTAATAATTTAGTTTGTGCTATTTGTTTATAATATGAATCCCTTTAATTTCTTTCTTAAGATTCATGAACGCATTCATAAAAATACGTATAAAGAAAATACTTTTGCATTTCGATAAAATATTTACAAGAGAAATAAAGAGTTCTTACTATTTATTTTCAAAAGCTTACTAACCGATTAACCGTTCGCTTAAAACTTTTGCTAACTAAATTTATTAAACTTCTACGTGAACTTTTTAAACTTCAAAATTTATTACAAAACGTATATTGATCCAAGTTTAATAATCAATATAAACTGCGATAATTACAATTATATGTAATTAAAATTAAAATCAAAAAGTATTTAATAATATTGTTGCGTGCGTACGGGTTCGTAATGGATTGAATGCACCAGTCGTTAAAACGTTAACAAAATTTATTCTTTCCATAGGAAATAAAACAAAACACTGAAATATTTCCTCAGAGATACTCGTACAATATAACAATATCTCGAATGTTAAACGGAATTCAAATCAAAGCAGATAAAGTTAATCCAATCTCACAGCGAATTCGCTACAATCAATCACAGCATTGAGTAAACAAAAAGTTCGCTGAAAACAGCTACAACTGAGATGAGGGGTTTTAATTCGGCTTTTATAAGCTTTTTAATTATTTGCTAGAATATTCTGGTAAAACCTCTATTTTTCTCGATATTTGTGGATGGCAACAGTAATTACGAGATATTTATTTATTAAATATTAAAGGCATGCGCTCTTGTATTTTTACTTTTCCGACATAGCTAAATCGTCTGCGTTGTACTGGAAAATAAAACAATTTTAATTACAATTCTAAATAAATACGAGATTTGTAACAATATTTACCGATCAATAATGATAACAATAAATGTTTAGTGCTAATAATAGTAATAGTTACAGATCATGAAAAAATCAAAATGTAATTTGTAAATTATATATAATTCAATATGTAAATAAAATAGATAACAATAACCATTAAAATATAAATTTTATGCAGGAAAAGAAGAAAATAAATTAATCGACATTTAGATAATTTGCAGTTTATTATGATTTCTTTTCTAAATTGATTTCCACTTTATCTTAAAGACCATTTTCTCAGTTTTTCATCTGAGATGTCTGCCTCATTTACTATATTACTATGTTCAGCCCCACCCTTTTTCTCCACAACTGAGCATGGAATTTTTTTCGATACTTTTCATTTCATTTAAAATTATTATTATTATTATGAAATCTAAAACTGTTACACCAAGTTTTTATTGATATTATGCGGTACAAGTAGAAATGACCATAATGTACCAACTAAAACAAAATGAATTAAAATTTTTAGTTTTTTTCTCATATTTAATTTTTTTTCTTATTTTATATTAGTTTAACATTAATTTTACCACACACACACACACACACACACACACACACACACACACACATATATATATATATATATCATAAATATTTCATGAATTTTCAGTTATTTGTTTGTAAATTATTGCTCTTTTTCTTCCTTTTACTTCTTTAGTTTTATAAACTCAAAGTTTTGCATTGTAATTCTTCATTATTTTATACGTTTTACTGATATATGAGCCTCTTTGTTTTCAAGTGCCATGGTAACGTTTTTAGCGGGAAACTTGTTGTCTAATTTCATGCCTCTCAAATTAACTTCACCTTTTCGTTGCCCTGCGTTGGCAACGCGCCTTTTGGATTTGTCTGCGACTCAAGCCGTTGCTGGAACATTTTGCTCTGCATATATTATTATTATGTTAGCCTATAATTTCTATTATATCTGTTCGTTCTCTGATGTTTTTATGTATGATTTTAATTAAATGAATAAGAGCACTTTAATATGAATAAAACCGTAGCGGAATTTATTAAGGTTATTTAGAAACGAAAATACACTTTCGATTTCGGCGCCATTCGAACATCGGACTGCAAACACTAGTGTTATCTTTTTTATTATCTATATCTAACAATTATATTTTGCTACTGAAACTAGGAGCTATTAATGTATTTTTCAATTATTCATGCAAATGTGCTACATGTAGCTATCTGTAATAATAACATTCATCTGAGATATATCAGTAATATATGCCCCCTTTTTTATTTTTAGTCCAAAGGGATTTAGTCCCGAAGGACTATTACTTTCGTTTGGGCGTTTTGCGTTGTTTCACAAGAAACGGCGTATCACTTTTCAATTTAGTGCTTATGTTTCTTTGTTGGTTATTATTATTATTTTTTTTTTGACGTAGCTTTCTCTTCAAAAATCGTCTGTGTGCGTTGCACGGGAAAAATAAAAAGGAATTTTAATTACAGTTCTAAATAAATAGCCAAATAAATGTGAAATTCGTAACAATATTCTCTAAAACTTTAACGAATTTTTCATTAACAAACTCAAAGATTTCAAAGCCAGCAATACCAACGTTGTACAGAAAAACATTTTTATCTCCAGCGCGTGAGAGCGTGTACCGAAATTTCTAAAGATATGCACAATTTAAAATTATTTTGCGATATTGCTGTTGAACTGAATTTTATGGTTTAAGTGCGAAGAACATGGTATTTAACAAATAAAGGTAACACACAAAATGTTAAATAAACGCCTCTTTGGATGTAATTAAAATCTGAAACCTTTCAGATTTTTTTTTTCATTATTAGTCCAAAGGAGCTTTGTCCCTGAAAGACTATTGTTTTCGTTTTGCGATTTTGCGTCGGAAACATTAAAAGTCTGCACCACTCTTCAAACTGTTGCCACAAAATATTGTATCTCTGTATTATATTTAAAGAAATTAAATAATGAAGAATCTGCATCAATGTATGTATGTTTCTCCAAATGAGATAAAACAACGCCTAGAGCTATCCGATTTCGAACGTTTCCAACTGAATATGCGCATCTGGAAGCCCGAATTTGGAATTTGTTTTATTAGCTATTTCATATTTTGTAAAACTTAACGAATTTTTGATGAACAAACTCAAACGATTTAAAAGCTAGCAATTTGAACATTATATATACGGGAAAAAAACCTTTTTATCTAAAGCGTGCGGAACTATAAAAAATTCTAAAGATATACTCATTTTAAAATTATTTTGCGATATTACTGCTGAACTCAGTTTTATGGTTTAAATGCGACAAACATGATGTTTAGTAAATAAAGGTAACACACAAAACGTTAAAAAACGCCCCTTTGGACGTAATTTAAAATCTGAAACCTTTCAGATTAAAAAAAAATTTAATTAATTCTTTTTGGATTTTATTTTCGATTTTGTCCCCATTATCCATGAAGTTATTCCTTCGGATTCTAAATCTATACATACTGACGTTAGAAAAGTCTGTTAGCTTAGACTTTCTCTTTTTAGAATCACTCTAAGTGACGCTGCCAGACCATTTTAGGAGTTTTTGCCGTTTCACTGCCGTTAATTTAGTTTTAAAACTGAAACCGAGTAATTTAAAAGCAATACACGCAATTATTATTTATTGATTGATTCTTTATTTTATTCTTTTAACTAAACACGTGCTTGAAATAATATATTACAGCTACCTGGTAATTTTTATAAACATGTGCATCATAACATTAATTGGTAAATGATATTTCGAACTCCATATGTAAGGTATTTATGAGCATAATAATAATTTTTTTGCGTTTTTACCTGCATTTATATGTCTAGTGAACAGAAAGTTTCCTTCGTGGGTATGTGTTATCAAAGCAGAATCTTGAAAATAAGATTAAAAGTTTAAGGAAAGTTAAAGGTAAGGTTAAGAATTAAAATTACATTTTTCGGACGACAAAAGATTTCTTAAATTTATATGAGGCATAATTTTTTATATTCCTCATTCTAGTGCAATACACAGTTTTATTTGTCTATCCCCCTATTTTCAGTTCTAGACTATTTGTAATTCATTCTTCTAAACTCTTCTGAATTTAAAACTATAAAATGGTAAAACCGATGATAAAATAACAACACGTAGTTTAGTACTAAATTCGGAGCTATTCTGGTGTTTTAAAAAGAATAAATCTAGAACATGTCTCTTCAATTTTATAAACGCAACTGAAGCGTGACAACGATTATGGATGCCAATGTAAAATTTAGAAGCCATACTCAAAGGAAACAACTGTTACTTTTTTTTAAATTTCTTTCTTAATACAGGGTTGAGAAGTTTATAGCTGCTATAGCAAATGTCAAACCACAAATAAACTAGTGAATGCCCTACTTTCTCTGTGGTAAAATTTATAAACATAATTATGCAAATTTAGGTCAAAAGCTACAACTTTGAACTGTTTTATAGGAATTTCTGCTGAGAAAACGTCAGTTTTAGAAGCAACCGAGGATAAATAATTTTTTATGACCGCTAAAAATATCAAGATAATGACCGTTTTCATTACAGAACTGAAACAATTTAATGTAAAAATAATTGTTAAACAAATGAAATGAAAAAGACTCGATGTTGTTCTTTGAAAAATAGTTGGTTCCTGTTTGATCATTTATAATGGCAAATTTTTATTCTACCGTATATGCTAAGCGTGTTTTTTAAGCGGTTCTCTTTTTCTTTTATTCTCGTTTCTTAAATTTTGTATTTATTGTTGGTAAGACATACCGGATAAAAAAGAATATCGAACACAATAATTTTTACGCTGTTGAATGTGAAAGAAATATGCAGTGAAAATAAATTTTATTCAACTTCGTAGTTATTTAGATGTTTTTTGCTTGCGTGAAAAATTAACGACAATAATAATTTGAGTGTTTTTACATGAAAAAGCAGAATAAGCTGATCTTCAATATTTTCGCCAAGTTGTAACCGATACAGAAAATTACAAAGACCATAGGATTTAGCCTTCTGATTTATTTTGAAGCAAAACCATTGCTTAAGGATTTTCGAATATAAATGTCTTGTTATTTGTATACTTTTCCCAAAATGCCTGTAAATACTCGAGTTTCAAATAAGAACCATTCACAGGAAATCATTAAGGTATTAGCCATCACTACTGAAACAAATTTTCCAGAGGACTGTAGGGTGTCTCTAATTTTGCATAATAAATTATGCTTAGTTTCGGTTCCTTTCCTAAACCTCTCATTTTCCCCTCGCATTTACTCTCCAGGATGCAAATTTAAGGTTAAATGAAGTGAGGTTTTAAAGGGACGAATCTTGTAGTTTACTCAGAGCATTATTTCGCTAGCCAGCGCACGTTACTAGTTTCTCCTTGCTGTTACGCGGAATTTCTGATACGCCTTTTTGGCCATTTAATAATTACATCTCCGTGTAGGTTGTTGAGTCTGCCTGGTTAGCTTTAAATTAAATTATTAGTCCAGCACTACCCTTTATCTTTGATATTATTCTGTAACTATTCGTAAGTTCCACCGCAAGTCGTCGGTGTCATTGTAAGCAGGAAGTGCGTGCATTTTGAGTTAAGAGTTTTATGAAAAATAAAGGTTATTTTACCCTTCTTCTGTGCTGATACCTGTGCGAGAAGTCTTCAGGTTACTTAGAAATATGTAGTGGTATTTATGATAGCAAAAAGAGTGAGATCTTACAGGGCGAGTAGATAAGACAGCACATTTGGACCAAAATTCTAATCCTGGTGAACGGTTTGACTTTTCAGGCCCGTTTCCGTGATTTTACAGCACGTAATTTGCATAGCAGCTAATTTCTGTTAGAAAGTCCTAGAAGGCGTCGATTGCATTAGGCTAGGTAAAACTTGAATGCTTTGCCAATATCAATTAAATAAAAGGTAAAGATATTAATCTGCAGTTGCACTCATTTTAAGAAAACTCCAAAAACATTGTGCCAGATTGTTTGCCTAGTAATCGATCTTATTTCATTTGCTGCGCGAACGTTCAGAGATTCAGCGATTTATATATAAAAAAAATATAAATATAAAAAATGCACAAAAAGTACTTTCTTTCCATGATATTACGTATGTATTAAATACAAATTTTATATTACAAGGTACATTGCATTTAATACATTTAAAACTCACTTCCAAACGTTAAGCACGAAGATGTAAAATGCAAAAAAATCAACAAATACTGCTTTGATTAACACCAAATTCGGCAGGAAAGTAGCATATATATTTATGCATAAAACAAAAGCAATAATTATGTACAGAAATGAAAAAATATTAAATTTTTGTAAGTTATCAGATAATGACATACTGGAGACTTAAACAGAATTATGTATAAAGTGAAAATAAACAGCATAAAATGAAAAAAAGGACATTAATAGGGTATGTGATCCCCCCTCATCTGTATACAAAGTTTACACCTTGTGACCATGCTTTCAATTAGGTGATCAACCACCGCAGAATTAAGCAATCGCCATTCTTCTTGTAGAGCAGTTTCCAGCTCAATAAGCGTGGCTGGAGGTGGAAAACGTGAAGATACAGCACGGCTGAGAGCATCCCAAAGATTTTCAATAGGATTAAGGTCGGGCGAATACGCTGGCCACGCCATACGCGCAATCCCTTCACCCTCCAGGTAGACATCGACTATGTCAGCTATATGGGGACGTGCGTTATCGTCCATTAAAACAAAAGTAGGGCCAACTGCTGCAGCGTACAATCTCACAATGAGTTCTAGGACTTCATCTCGATACCGAACAGTCATCAAAAAACCCCGTTTAAAGATATGCAGGTCGGTGCGGTATCCTAATGAAATCTCTGCCCACACCATAATGCTTCTGCCTCGGAATACATGATGTTCGGTCATCTTTTAGGATTGATTGCGTGTTCGTTGTTCACGCCATATCCTTATACTCTTGTCATCTGGCTCCAGAGCAAATCTTGACTCATCACTAAACATGACATTGCCCCAGTCAGACACATTCCAATTGACATGCTCCCGACACCACTGTAATCCTGCCTATCTTGACTAGGATGGATACAGGAACACAAACTGGAGGTACCTGGGTGTACAGTCCACTCATATGTAATCTTCAGCGTACAGTAGCTGCATCGCCTTACCATTGACGCTGTAACCATAGATGTCACACGTGTGGAGGTCGCTCTGTGATTCCGCTTGGGCTACAATAGCAATATATCGATCTTCCGCGTGGGTTGTAACCCTTCGGCGGCTGGCTACGGGCCTTCGGACAACTTGTCTGTGTGGTTTGGAATTGTTTCCATAAATGTGAAATTACATAATGATGAATGCCGAAGAAAAGAGCAACATCTGTGATCGACTGTCCTGCTTCAATGCATCCCACAGCACGCCGGCATTCAGAATCTTCCATTCGTCTTCTGGAAGTCATAGAAACACGTATTGTACGCAAGTTTTAAACACCTTCTATCAGCACTTATAATCAACTTCTGTAACCCTTCATAAAGCTGGCTTCTTATAAGACTGCTTTTTTTGCATATTTCTTGATATGAAAGCGCGATTGGCTGTTACCTAACATATTTGCATACTTCTATCTACGTCTGCAGCGAATTGCATCCGCTTCAATTCTTATTGGCTTCCGGAAATTAGCATTTTACTCACCGTGCTTAATTTTGAAAGTGAGTGTACATAGATATATGTATTTTGCCTGTTAAAATATGATGATTTAAAACGGAAAGTTCAATAGAATTGATGTAAATTTAATCTTTGAAAAATTAAGTCAGGCTACAAGAAATTCTGGGAGTCAGTTTTACAGTGGGGAGATGTCTGAGACTGTAGCTATTTTAGCGCGATACAGATAGTGCATACTTTATGTAATGATAAATGTGGTGACAGTGGATTAAAAATGCATTAAATATGCATCCTCTTCAATTCTGATTGGCTTCCGGAAATTAGCATTTTCCTCTCGGTGCTTAACTTTTGGAAGTGAGTGTACCAGTCTTCATATTCAAAAGTATTTATTTATTCTATATTTCATACAGTTAAGTATTTAAAGTATGCATGTTTTTCGCGTTCCCTAATATATGAATTAAATCACTGTAACCCTTATATGCTTTAAAGCTGATCTATTTAAACGTTTGCGTATTACTTCTATCTGATGAATAAAAAAGTGAATTTTTTTAGCCGTATCAAAACTCTTCAAAACCACATTTTGGACTTTTTTCTTTGGAATGGTAACGATTGTTTATGACTTCTTACTTTCAATACCTAAGCCTTTTTGAATAAGTTTTACTAACAGGAAAGTATTTCCCTGAATTTGTAACATTTCTAAACGGGTATTATTTTCACAATGCATTCAGTCAAAACAACATTAATATCTACAGTTAAGAGCTTTTCAACTAGTTATCTATTGTGGCTATTATGCCACATAGGCTGCAAGTCCATGGGGTATAAACTTCAGTTTTTGTAAAACTTTATTATGTGTACGTATGAGTAGCTATTCTTTGTTATTAAAAAAATCTGTTTGATTTTTTTTATTGCTTCCTTTGCAGTGCAATGGAACGTGGGTACGAGCCTCTTTTCCTCGTAAAGCGCGATACGAAGGCATTCCTTTTCTCAGGTAAATAGCCCTTGCGCGTGTAGCCACAATCAAAATAAATCAAATCAAAAGTTATGATTTGAAGTTTCCTTTTCCCTTCGTAATTAAAAAAGAAAATGATAATGAATTTATTCTCACTTTCTCGCAATGGTGTTTTCTGCAACGAATGAAACGGGAAAGGTGAAAAGAAAATCGTGAACAGGAGTTATTTAAAATAAGAGATATAAAATGAAAATGCACAATTTTTGATAGTGAATAAAATAATAAAAAATACATTAATAAAAAAAGAAAATCTGAAAGCTTTCAGATATTATATTACGCCCAAAAGGGCATTTTTTCAACTTTTTGTGTGTTACCTTTATTTATTAAATATTGTTACGGATTTCATATTTATTTAAATATTTACTTGGAATTGTAATTAAAATTGCTTTATTTTTCCATGCAACGCAGGCGATTTTTTAAGTCAAAGCTACGTCGGAAAAGTAAAAATGAAAGACATTTAATGCATTTAATATTTAATAAATAAATATCTCGTAATTGCTGTTGCCATCCACAACAATCGAGGTTTTACCAGAATGTTCTAGTAATTAATTAAAAAGCTTATAAAAGCCGAAGTTAAACGCCTCATCTCAGTTGTAGTTGTAGCTGTTTTAAGCGAACTGTTTGTTTACTTAAATGCTGTGATTGATTGTAGCGAATTCGCTGTGAGACTGGATTAACTTTATCTGTTTTGAAATGAATTCTGTTAATGTTTGAGATATTGTGATATTGTACTAATATCTCTGAAGAAATATTTCAGCATTTTGATTTGTTTCTTGTGAAAAGACTAAATTTTTGTTAACGTTTCGACGACTTGTACATTCAATATATAACGAACCCATACGCACACAACAATATCATGTTCTTCGCACTTAAACCACATAAAATTCAATTCAACAGCAATATCACAAAATATTAAAAAACAGTAAAACAGGATATCTTTAGAATTTCCGATACGCAGTCTCTCGCGATGGAAATAAAAATGTTTTTTACAGTGTTGCCATTGTTCGGTTTGAAATCGCTGAGTCTGTTAACCAAAAATTCGTCAAAGGTTTGCAAAATTTCATTATTTAATTTTCATTATTCATTATTTAATTTCTTTAAATGTAATACATGACGATAATATTTGGTGGCAGAAGTTTGAAACAAATTTGAAATTCAAATTTCGGGCTTCTAAGTGCCCATGTTCGGTTGGAAGACTACGTTATTCAAAATTAGATACCTTTTTCAAAAATGCGAGAAACATTCATGCATTCATGCAGATCCTTTATTATTTCATTTCTTTAAATGTAATACATGGCGATAATATTTGGTTTGAAAAGTGAACGAACACAAAACGTGAAACGACACAAAATGCCGTTTTGAGATTAATAGCCCTTTGGATCTAACGCCCCTTTGGGCTAAAAAGTTAACAAAATCCAACAAATGAGCTTTTTCAAATGTTTTGCAAAATATTGAACCATATTGTGTTTAAATACCGTTTGCGAATTTTTTTCCTCCCTTAAAAAACTCCATTTGGAAATTTGTTAATTTGAAAAGATCCAATTAACTAAAAAATTACTTAAGAAATTGGCCAAATCGTTGTCATTAAAATGGTTACGCAATAACGAAAAAAAAATTGAATGATGCCTATAAAAGCGAGATAACACAAGCCATTGTACTATTTTACATAAGTAAAAAATACTTCTTAAAATAAAGGTCAGAATTAGCTGTTCAAAATCCATCTGCCGAAAAAATAAAGCGAATAAGTATGCATGACCCACTTTTCCTCCGACGTTCGTCAAAATTAAAAGTATGCAACAGTATGACCTTCCCCCCCCGCTTCAACAGGCGATCTCTTCAAAACTTGTGAATACTTCCTACGCCAGTGTTTTGTTTCGAAATATCTTTCGTGCAATAATTATGCGCCAAAAGAGTCAGGCTTACATAAGACACGTAATAACCATTTATGCAGACTCATTCATTCCCCATGTCTGGAAGACAAAATGATGTAAAAATGTGCGTAAAGCCCCATTACCATTTTTAACCTGAGATGACCGCCTTCCGTTGTGTCAAGGCTGAACTTTAAGTTAACGCTTCAATCAGAAACTTGTTTGTTGTTTGCTTAAAGTATGAAAAAATGAAAAACAACTGCACCCTGAAGCTCTGTTATGTCATTTATGATGTAACGTATTATGTGGACGTGAGTTTTTTCTTGCTTTTGATGTTGATGAGAAAGCAGAGGAAGAAAAGACAGAGAGCGAAAGATATCGAAAGAAATAATTTTTTTTCTTGTTTGATGCAGCTGTCCTTCCTCAAGTTGAAAGGGAAAAAAACAAATTCAGTAGTGTTTAGGAAGAGGATTTCGGGAAATATAAACGATAGATCTTGGCCTTATCTTAAATCAGGAGTTCCCAACGGATCGGTATTGAGTCCTTGGGGATGGGGAGTCGATGAAATTTTACAGATGTTCAATGATGATTAAGGGGCCGATAAGCGAATTGGCACGGACAGTTGATCGAGGTAATGAAGCTTTCATCGATGACAATAAATTTCCTTTTTTAATGGCCGTATGACCTGGCCGTATTTTTGTTTTTTAATTTCCTTTTTTAATGGCCCACTTTATTTAATAACCATTATAGCCTTGCGCCTCTATAAGGGCCGGAAGTGGAGGGCCACTTCATTATGGATATGGTTCTGTACCTAGTATAAGCACCTAATAGGTGGCCACCGTCGTCTCCTATGAAGGAACGGACAGTTTCAGCCATTCCTTCTCCAGGATTCGAACCCCGGCCCATCGCTACGGCAGTCAGGGTCACTAACTACCCTACCGGCTAGGCGGCACGACAATAAAATTATTATTATTGTAAAATTGATAATTGATGGTTGATTGATGTAAAGGTATGTCATGTAGTAAGGAAGAAATCATATAAAATAAATATAAAGAAAAATATACACAAAAATTATTTAATATATTTTAAATGTCAATAATACATGCATTTTTAATGTAAAAAACTGCAATATAAAAAAGTAAGTCGCGAGAAAACACGAAAATGCAGCAAAAAATACGAAAAAAGCGATACTTGATCAGAAGATATATTGTTACAAGCTGCTTACAAAATTTAAGTTAAAAAAAAGGACATCAAAAATTTGAATGGCTTGCAAAACGTTGAACTACGTTATAGTTGATATTATGATGCAAGAAAAGCTGGTTGCACTGAAGGAGGATGTTAAAGCACTAGTTTTGTTCAAAATGCATATGTACACTAAGTTTTCGAATTTAAAAGTCATCTGACAGAAATACCCCAAAATAAAAGTTGCTGTCGAACAGCGTCATTAACCTCTTTCTTCTTACCTAGTATAAAGCAGGCTTTAGTTAAGTCAACAGTTTAGTAGGGAAAACAAGAAACAGGTTAAATAATTCTGAACGAATGGATTTAAGAATTAAATTGAGTAACTGTATAAATATTAAAAAAATTGCGCCAATACATCAAGCGCAAACATCACATTGATTAAAATCGAATTTTTGTGCAATTAGAATCTGTGATTTTGCTTCTGAAAACTTATCTATTTGTCAAATTAAAAATAATAATATTACAAAAAATAATGAAACAAAAATCTAAAAAGCTATTGTTTTCAAAACTTTTACTCGTGTCCTTAGTCTAATTACTATTAATTAAGTTATTTATGTGCAATTATTTGTATTAGGAATATGTTGTATGCTGTAAATCATACTGAGTATTACTCTCTAAAAGCAGAGTTGTAGAGACATTAGGTATTTTTGAAGCAGGAGTCTTGAAAAATGAGCAATGCCCTCGCCGGAACTCGAACCACAGACCTCTCGAATACGCGCCAAACGTGCTGACCACTACACCACGAAGGCATGCGAAGGAGGAGGGTGAAATACCAAGGTATTTCACCCGCCTCCTTCATCATCCACCACCTTTTTGTAGTTCGGGCGCCACTGTAGTGTCATTAGGTATTTTTTGAAAGCAGGAGAGATGAAAAACGAGCAATGCCCTCGCCGGGACTCGAACCACAGACCTCTCGAATACGCGCCGAGCGTGCTGGCCACTACACCACGAAGGCATGCGAAGAAGGCGGGAGAAATACTTTATATACTCCCCCTTTTTAGAATCTTAGGCCTATTTTGGCGATCGCCTTTCTTTTTCTTGAAATTTATTGCGGATTTTGTATTTCTTGTTCTGCATACGGCCTAAAAAACTGTCCGTTTGGCCTCTGGCCAAAACTTCTCGTACGCGTACTTTCTGCTACCCTACTTCGAATTTCACCGCCAGCTCAAACAATTGTTCTAAAGTGCTGGTGTTTCTCACTTCAAAATAAAATCTTGGACTTGCGGCAATATTCGAGGCAAGATAATTTGAATTAACTCTCCATCGGGCTTTTTTCCGTATAAACAGATTTGCAACTTGCACCTTGCGTAAAACAAAGTCCGACAGTTCTTCAGTTTTAACTTGGTACTTGCCGTATATTTCGGCCTCAAGCTTTGTTCTATCTTCGATTACGGGAAATGCTTTTACCAGAGCAACTTTAAAGTTTTTAAAGGTATATATGTGAGGTTGCCTATCTCCCCTAGACGAAAACGAAATTTTCCTATACCTTTAAATCAACTTAAAGCCTGTCCTCCTAAGGCGGTCGTTGCTATCGTAACTTTCTGGACTTCGGTAACCGGATAAAGTAAAAAATGATTTTCTAAATTTTCTAGGTAGCCAGTGACCGACGTTCTTCTTTCGAATGTCACTACGGGTTTCATGGAGGCCGCATTGTTTCCACGAGGTAGCCAAATCCTTCCATTAAGATACCAAGGGTCGGTGGGTTTGCAATATTGAATGAGGCTAGCCCATGGGTTCGAAATGGATTCGTTGTCCCCCATAGGTTCGGAAAAAAGAGGGCACCACTTTTAAGGTCTGTCTCTGCTATTCCGCATATAACTTAATTAGATCCTTTGACCTGGTGAGTTCTCGCACCGGAGTGAATAAATACCAGCACAGAAGAAGTGTGAAAAGTAACCCTTTATTAATTCAAAGTTTAACAGAAAGGCACGATCTTAGTGCGTTACAAAACACAGTCAACCTGCGGTGAAAACTTAAATGTAGAATATAATTCAAGTCGAATCTAAAATAAATAATGTTGGATTAACACGTTAAATTATACCTAACAGGTTGACTCACAAAAGCCGAAGAACCGTGATGATAATCCGAAATGGCCAAAAGGCTTACTAGCGTAACAGCGAGATAGCAACGAAACGTGCGCTCGCTAGCGAAAACACGTTCTGAATAAACTCAGAGATTTACCCGTTTAAATATTCACTTCACTTAAATTTACATCCTGGCGAGAAAATACTACAGAAAGTTGAGAGGTTCAGGAAAGGTATCAAACTTAAAATTAATTTGTTATGCAAAATAAAGAAATCCTACAGGGTAAACAAATATGGCCAACATCGAGTTTATTTTGATAGAAATATGTTACTTATTTTGTTCCACTCAAGTAAGAAGTAATTTTTTTCCTAAGATTAAAAATTAAGAATATTTCTTATATTATTGCTATTATTATTACTTACTGAAGGTATAAACGGTCTTCTTAATATTATTATTACTAGACCCAAAGGAGTTTAGCTCAAATGGGCTGCTAGTCTCGAAACGGGATTTTGCATATAAACTATAAACGGCTGCATCCCTTTTCAAATTGTTGTCAACAAATTTTATCCATTTGCCTTATTTTTAAAGAAAAATTGCACAATGAAGAATCTGCTTGTGTGTATGTATGCATACATCTCGCACTGTGAAAAAAAACGGCGGTAGAGCCCTCAAATTCTGGACAACGTAGTCCTCTACCCTAACATTCGCACCTGGAAGACCATATTTTGAATTTTGAATTTTAAATTTCCTATTTTGATAAAACTTCAATAGATTTTTGATTAACAAACTCAACGATTTGAAAGCTACAGTGGCAACACTGTACGGAATAAAACATTTTTATCTCCAGCTTGAGAGACCGTCTATCGAAAATTCTAAAGATACGCAGTTTTTAAATATTTTGGGATTTTGCCGTTGAATCGATTTTTTTCTGGAGTAAATAGGAAGAACATAATATTTAATTAATAAATTTAACACACAAACCATTGTGAATAAAAAAAATTGCTAACCATATTACAAAGAAAACTGAACACTGATATGATAACTCAGAAAAGTCTTAAAGAGATATAAAAGTATATGTCAACATTTAACACTGCATCGAGAATTATAAACATAACAGGCTGTTGATGTGCTGCTTTAACTGGTAAGGCTGTGAGCTCAGTTGAGAGAGTGAAAAAAACCTTACCAAAGCCTTTTGGGTGATCGTTAAAATCTGAACTCTTTAAGATATTTTAATTATTTCTTTTTATTTTTTATTTTTTGTGTTTCATTTTTATTTTTTATTTTTTAAGTTTGTCAGCTCTATATTCAGAATGAGAAAACACTTGCTCTACATTTTCAAGACTAAGGACTTCCCAGAAGATTCGATTTGTTAAATTTTTATTAATTTAGTTCTTTTTAATAAATTAATCTAAAGCAAATGCATCGAAGAAAAATACAAATTTATCATAAAGCATTTTTAGAAGTTATTATTTAAAAATTTTGTTAAATTATTTAACACTCAAAATTTGGTTTTCATAAGTCGTATACCGTATAGCTATAAGGTTATTATTAGTCCAAAGGGATTTAGTCCCGAAGGACTATTACTTTCGTTTTGGCATTTTGCGTCGGAAACAAAAAGGCGTTGAATAACTTTTCAATTTAGTGCTTATGTTTCTTTGTCAGTTAATGGAATTGTATTGAGTTGGCTACTGGAATTTTTGGAATTGTATTGTGCTGGTTATTGGAATTGTATTATGTTGGTTATTGGAATTATACTGGGTTGATTATTGGAATTGTATTGGGTTTAGTTTAATGTTTGTTTCGTTCGGCAAATTATCATATCAATAAGTAAAATCCCTTTGGACGTAATCTAAAATTTGAATCCTTTCAGATTTTTTTTTTATTTTGAATAAATTAGTGTTGAAACTCGCTTTTTGTCCGAATCACTTTTCAGACTGTTGAAACCAAATGTTAACGAAATGTATTATTTAAAAAATTTTTTAAAAATCTGAAAGGTTTCAGATTTTAAATTACGTTCAAATCGGCGTTTTTTAAACATTTTGTATGTTACTTTTATTTATTGAATATCATGTTCTTTGTATTTAAACCATAAAATTCAGTTAAAGAACAATATCGCAAAATAATTTTAAACTGAGCATACCTTTAAAATTTCCTACACACAGTCTCACGCGCTGCAGATAAAAATGTTTTTTTCTGTACATCGTTGCCATTGCCCGCTTTGAAATCCTTGAGTTTGTTAATCAAAAATTCGTTAAAGTTTTACAAAATATGAAATCGTTAATAAAACAAATTCCAAATTTCAAATTTGGGCTTCCAGATGCCTATATTCGCAGCAGGATTACGGCATTCAAAATTCGATGGCTTTAGGTACCGTCGTTTTATCACAATGCGAGAAACATACATACATTTATGCAGATTCGTCATTATTTAATTTCTTTAAATATAATACAGGGCTGCAATATTTTGTGGCAACAGTTTGAAAAGTGATACAAAATTTTAATGTTTCCGACGCAAAATCGCAAAAGTCCTTCAGGACAAATGGGACAAAGCCCCTTTGGACTAATAATGGAGAATCTGTATGTATGTGTGCATGTTCCTTGTATTGTGGAAGAACGACCGCATCTAGAGCTCCCACATTTTGAACACATGTAATCCTTCACCTAAACATGGGCAGCTTGAAGCTCGAATTTTTATTTATTTTATATTTTGTAAAACATTAATGAATATATGATCAAGAAACTCAGCAATTTCAAAGCAAGAAGTGGCAACACTGTTTAAAATAAAATATTTTAATCTCCAACTTGCCAGACTCTTGCTATTCGGCAAAATGTAAGATATTTATCTTTTAGTATTAATCAACAAATTCGGTTATTTAAAAGCAATCTATTGCCGCCGACAGGAAATAAAATATTTTTGATTTTCCGCATTCCAGCGTTTTGCCATTCAGCACAGTCTAAGATTTTATCTTTTAATGTGCAAGGTTACTGAGTAACAAAATAGGCTATTTAAATTAAATAAATACATTTCTTAAGAATATTATTACCACTTTTTAATACAGCTGATTTACATATAAAAGCATTAAAATTTTAAGATATCTAATCAGAAATATTAAACATTTCTATGAAATTACACTAGCTTTTTTTGGGGGGGGGAATTCATTAAAATCATAATAAACCTTTTTACTTCCTTAAACTAAGAATAGAAAATCATTGCAGTCGCGA
Source organism: Stegodyphus mimosarum (assembly GCA_000611955.2). Classification (NCBI taxonomy): domain Eukaryota; kingdom Metazoa; phylum Arthropoda; class Arachnida; order Araneae; family Eresidae; genus Stegodyphus; species Stegodyphus mimosarum. The sequence goes on from KK112864.1 coordinate 27,516, forward strand.
AATATTTCACGTTTCCGTTTTCAACGGAAATGCCCATTTTATATAATGTTTTCAAAATTATAATGCAATAATTCCGGGAGCATAGTACAGGAATCAGCCCTCAGTCGTTCTACCGAGGATGGATATTTTGATGTGCAGCTAACACTGGCACCTTTAACAGCTTTCGTTAGTCGAGTGGAAAGATGGAAGAAGATGTTGACACAATCCAAGTTCAGCTAATTACCATCTTTATTTCTAAGCACATTAGGTTCATTTCTTGCAGAAACAATTACGATAATTTCTCATATACACAGATTAACGGGGCGACATCCTTTTAGACGGAGAAGCAAAGCGAGGAGCTATTAGCAAGGTAGAATCTAGTGGAAGAAGGTGACGTAATTAGCTCGCCAAAGTATTTATACCAGAGTAGGTGCGATTCTAGAGACAAGCTGTGATTGGTTAGCATTAGTTTTGGTTGTCGTTTTCAGTAGGGTTACGTAACGTCGAAACAATTTGTAATTTAACAAATCGAAATATCGAATTTGTGAGAACAGATGAATTTAGGGGGAGATCACAAAATTTAGAATGCTAATTTTGAGGTCGCCAGTTATTTTTTAAAGCAACTATCGTTATATCTTACATATTCCACCCCTTCAAAAGAAAGGTAGGGAGAGCAGGGTGGCAGAAAAGGATTAGCGAAGCAACAGAGATTTTTAGTACATAAAGAAGGACATTAGGAAGCATCAAGGACATCTACACATTTGGAATCATTAGATAAATATACATACATATAATTACAAAACAATATTTAAAAAAAAACATAATATAATCATGCCTAGTATTTTCGCTCATTAAGCTGTTGTAAAAGGATTTTATGAAATTTATTACTTATGAATTTCAATTTTTTTTGTGAAAAATTGTTCTAAATTTCTTAATAATTGGTTCTAAATACATATACATACATACATATATATATATATTGTTACGAATTTCACATTTATTTGGCTATTTATTTAGAATTGTAATTAGATTTGCTTCATGTTGCCTTAGCAACGCAGACGATTTTTGAAGAGAAAACTACGTCGAAAAAAAAATAACAATAAAAATAAAAGAGCGCGTGCATTTAATGCTTAATAAATAAATATCTCGTAATTACTGTTGCCATCCAGAAAAATCTAGAAAAATCGTGATTGTTCTACTGATAATTAAAAAGCTTATAAAAGCCGAGGTGAAACACCTCATCTCAGTTAGTGAGTTAGTTGTTGTTGTTGCTGTTATACTTGTAGCTGTAAAAAGCGAACTGCTGTTTGTTTACTTAATGCTGTATTGATTGTAGCGATTTCGCTGTGAGATAGAACTATTTTATCTGTTTTGAACTGAGTTTTTGCTAAACGTTTGAGATATTGTGATATTGTGCGAAGATTTGTGAAGAAATATTTCAGCATTTTAATTTATTTCTTGTGGAAAGAATAAATTTTTGTTAACTTCTTAACGACTTGTGCATTCAATACATAACGAACCCGTACGCACGTAACAATTTTTGGTGTCAGAAGTGGGATTTTTGAATGCCATTAACTAGAGCAATGGAAGAACAATTAAGGCAATTCATGGCAGCCTTTGCTGCATTTAAAGAAGAAATTAAAGCTGGCCAAGATCCGTGAAAGAGGAGATGAAAGCTGGCCAAGAATCTGTTAAGGAAGAAATGGAGGCTGTTCAAGAAAAGATGGAAGAATCTGTTAAAGATGAAATGAATTCTGTTCAAGAAAAGATGGAGAAATCTGTTAAGGAAGAGATGAGAGCCGTTAAAGCAAGTCAAGAAGAAATGAAAAAGGAAATTACTTGCATAATAGAAAATAAATTTGAGGCTATGGACGGCAGAATTGACGCGGTTGAAAATAAAGTTTCTTCTGTCAAAGAACAAATAGAAGATAGAGTTTCTGCCGTAGAACAACAAATCGATTACAGAATTTCTGCTGTGAAAGAACAAATTCAAGAAAGAGTTTCTGCTGTGAAAGAACAAATTCAAGAAAGAGTTTCTGCAGTGGAGCAACAAATTGATGACAAAGTTTCCGCAGTTGCCAAAGAAGTTGATACTTTAAAGAAATTCGTAGCGACGGCAGGAAGCAATTCGGATACTTTTAAATTCCTAGCCATGCCTGCGCATCCTTCTCTGAAGCTATCGACATATGATGGGAAGACCTCCTGGCAAGTGTATAAGACACAATTTTCTATAGTTGCGGAAGCAAATGGATGGGATTCCCAAGCTAAGGCCTGTCACCTTGCGGCTTCTCTGAGAGCAGACGCAGCGGATATCCTTCAGACTCTTCCCGAAAACAAAAGGCTAGATTTCGAAGCTCTGTCCGGCGCATTGGAGCTGCGTTTTGGAGAGAAGTGTTTAAAAGATTATAGCAGGCTTCAGTTAAAGTCCCGTCAACAGAAGCCTACGGAAACACTCCAGGAGCTCGCCACGGATGTTGAAAGGCTGTCCCACCTCGCCTTTTCGGAGTGCCCGACGGAAACAAGAGAAATCCTGTCCCTGCAATACTTCATCAACGGCATCCGGGATCCTGAAATACAGAAAGCACCGCGAATGGCTGATGTAAAGGACCTAAAAAGTGCTCTGGTGTACGCCATGCAATTCGAGGCAGCACAGCAAGCCACTCGTAGAGACCGCCACCCAATCAGAGCTGCTCACATACAAGAACCAGTGGATCCAATGACTGCTCGCCTAGACGATTTAACCAGAAAGGTGAATGCTTTGACATGGAATACTGGTGACAAGAAACCATTCGTAAAGTGCTGGAACTGCGGTGCTGAAGGGCACATTCGAAGAAACTGCAGAACACCCCAGGGCACGGATGTTAAGACCGCGCCTCTCAAGAATGAGGGAAACTAATTCGTGGCCATCTCGCGGGGCAGAGGTTGCCAGATAATGAAAAGCCCCGTTTAAAGCCCTTCAGATTTCTGCAGTGAGTGGCGGCAATAACGGAATTTTCATCATGGGACAAATTAATGGAATTCCTTGTAACATGACGATCGACACGGGAGCCAATGTTACCATCATTCGAAAAGATTTGGCTCAACAACTCGAAAGTAAACTTATCTGGACGCCGCTCTGCATTACCCTCCAGACTGTGTCCGGCGAGAACATCAATATAGAAGGGAAATTAAACTTTACCATCACCTTTGGAAGTGCCGCTTATCATCACACGGCATTTGTAGCAGAAATTACAGACCCTTGCATACTCGGATTGGACTTTTTAAGGAAATACAATTTTTCGTTGGACTTTAAAAATAACGAACTGCATTCTGCCTCTGAAGACATAATTTTATTCGAAATTAATGATGGAGGAGTGAAATCTATCCACAAAATAATAGCTCAAGACGATATCACAATACCGGCAAGAACAGAAATTTTACTTCCTGGATCCATAGCCGAAAATAGAAATTTCCGCTACGGCGTCATGGAATATCCCAAGAATTGTAATAGCCCTAAAGGAGTATTAATAGCCACAGCACTCGTCGACCTATCAGGGACCGTTATCCCGGTGAGAGTTGCCAATGTAACTGATAAGGCGAGGGTTATTAAGAAAGGTGAAGTGGTTGCAGAATGTACCCCAGTAACCAGCGTTGAAAGAAAAAGTAACATCTCAAAACCCGTGTCTTCCGACAACATTATATCGGAGTTA
>KK112864.1:34398-52233 GCA_000611955.2 Stegodyphus mimosarum
ATATCCTGTACATGTTTGGTGCCTACCTTACTTATACTTTTCAATTTACATTAACTGTTTTGTAACTCATGATACTGTATCGTATTTAAACTTGTATATTTTATATTTATTATGCATTGTATATCTTTTCAGTCGTCTTGTATTTGCCACTTGTGGCTTCCCTTTTGACCTTTACTCTTTTATTTTTTATTTGTCTGGACTTTCAACGTCTTGTGGCCTTTTTAGGCAAATTTTGTCATTGAGCCGGTAAAGTTGCATTATTTGCAATAATTCGGCTATAAAATCATTGACTGACTGACTCATCTCAGTTAGTTGCTGTTGTTGCTGTTATACTTGTAGCTGTAAAAAGCGAACTGCTGTTTGTTTACTTAATGCTGTATTGATTGTAGCGATTTCGCTGTGAGATAGAACTATTTTATCTGTTATGAACTGAGTTTTTGCTAAACGTTTGAGATATTGTATTATTGTGCGAAGATTTGTGAAGAAATATTTCAGCATTTTAATTTATTTCTTGTGGAAAGAATAAATTTTTGTTAACTTCTTAATGACTTGTGCATTCAATACATAACGAGCCCGTACGCACGTAACAATATATTAAGAAATTTAGAACCAATTATATATATATAAAACTGATCGGGATGATATTTAATAAATAAAGTTAAACACACAAAAAATTAACAATAAAAAGACAAAGAAATATTTTGTAAGTCACCTTAGTCAGAAAACTGAACATCGATATGATAGACTGAGAAAAGGTGAAAAAAATATTAAAATGTGTGCCAAAATGTATGTCTCCTATTCTTAACATATGCTGCTTTTGAAAGTTTATGATTTTGCTGTTAAACTGTATGCGGCCTAAGTGAGAAAAAAACGATGATTAATAAAAAAACTGTAGGTTTGTAGGAGTGAGTGGAAGAGCAGACTGCGAACTCATCAAGAGCACAAAAAAACCTTAACAAACCTCTGGAGCTAAGCTGAATCTGAATCCGTTCAGACCTTTTTAAGTATCGTAGAAATACAAGAAAAAAAATCGAAATGAAAATTTTTATTCTGTTTACTTGCATAATCTTTGTCGAAATAAAAGAGAATAAACACTTTACCTAAAATGCAGTTAGTCCAAAAAAAAAAAAAAAAAAAAAAAAAAAAACATAACAAAAAAAATAATTGAACAAAAAAAAAAAAAAAAAAAAAAAAAAAGCAAACATGATCAAGATTACGGTCCTAGTTATCGAGATTTTTTTGGATATCCAGATCTGAATTACTATTTTTCCGAAGATAATTGCAGCAAATCTCACAATATATTTCAACAAATTAACAGTTTTATTTCCCACACTTTTGTGTGAATTATTTGTAAATTATCAGCTTTTTGTTACCTTGCGGATATTTAACAAAACTACGATTTCAAGTTCATTTGAACTCTGCACACAAGTTTTATTAATTTTTCTGAGTTATGGAGACAGACAAGTACTGATATTTCGTTTCCTTTTCTCGAGCTGTTTAAAAGATTTAAGTTTTAGTTTTTAGAAATGGGTTACTTAGAAATAGGTTCTTTATGAGATAATGAGTGATTATTTTCTTAAAAAGCTTTTTTATTTCTGAATTAGAATTGGTTGAAAATAATTCAGTGATATAAAGAATAAACAACAGCACATGAAAACGTTTTTCACTTTTCTTTCTTGAAAACTGGGTTTTAAGGACAAAGTCTTGTAATAGATTACGCCATGATGATGGCGAAGAAGAAATGTTCTGTGAAGGCGTTATTGCTTATCCATGGTAAATTAGTATATGTAAATAAGTACTCGTAAAAACAAATTTCATACATATTCTACCAAATTTACTCCGTTTAGAACTCTGATTTATAGGAAACATCCTATGGAAACAGAAGATTCTGCGTAATTCTTGTCAGAAGGCAATTTAATTATTGCTTAGAGTCTTGCATAAATTTGAAGCGAACGAACTGAAATAAACATTCTTTAAGACAGAAATAATCGTTCTTCACATAGAAATGTTTGTGCTTGGCTCTAGATTTTCCATGCCAAGTTACTTACGTTAACAAAACATTTATCATCCATGCAGTATGGCAAATTGCTAACTGTAAGAAATACTGCTATTCAATTTATCATAAAGAATTTATCTTTTGATTTAAAACTGTACTTTGGTTAACTAATTCAGTAATTTAACGTAATATACATACTTCTTCATAAACCTTACTCGTATTAAACAGCGTCATTACTGCATTTTTAGAAACATCTGTAATTCCTGCAATTCATTGTATGTCAAATCCAGAATATTTATTACTTAGCTAAATAATTTTGCTAAACGTTCGTTCTATCAATGCAACTAATGAAAGTTATTTCTAATGTCGTAGGTTACGCACTTCGGTACAGATTAATCGTCTGAAAGAATGTACCAAACAGTTTCCTTTTATTTAGTATTATGTACAATATTTCGACTATTAATTTATCATCAGGCAACTCTAATACGTCGAAATATTTAGATATTTAAAAATTGAGCCGTTGGAAATATATGCTGGAATAATCTTTTAGATTTTGCTTTGTTTTGCTCATACTGTTATTTAAGATATATTTCTCATTAGCACTCTAGAATACAGATTATTTTAAAAATGCAAATAGCGAATTAAAAAAATCTGATGTGTACACCACATGACTTCCTTGTACGGAATATTAAATTATACGTATTTTGCATTTCATTTAAACTTATTGGATTGAATTAAATCTACTTCATCGATAATGCATAAACCACAATAGAATAAATGCACTCTTTAAAATTCACTACATTTGTTTACCATAGCGACACTTTCATTTTATAACTCAGAATTCCCAAAAATTATGTATATCATCTGAAGAATTATCTAATCGTTCCCACATGTTCTATTCAAACACTCTGATAAATCTAAAACGATGTATAAAAGAAATTAAACAAACAAAAAAAAAATCTGAAAGGATTCAGATTTTAGATTACGTCCAAAGGGATCTTGCTTAATAATATAATAACTTGCCGAACGAAACAAACATTAAACTAAACCCAATACGAACACAAAAACCAACCCAATATAATTCCAATAGTCAACCCAATACAATTCCATTAATCCATCCAGTACAGACCCAATAACCAACACAGTACAATTCCAAAAATTCTAATAGCCAACCCAGTGCAACTTCAATTACCAACAAAGAAACATAAGCACTAAATTGAAAAGTGAATAGGACATTTTTGTAAAACGACGCAAAACGCCCAAACGAAAATAATAGTCCTTCGGGACTACATCCCTTTGGACTAAAAAACGTTTTTCACAGACGATTCGGTATTTCTCATTGAATTCATTCAGTTCTCACTTCGCGACAAGGCAAAAATACATAACAACTCAAAATATCTACATTAAAAATTACGAAGTAAATCTTAAACACTTATTTCCTCGAATAAATTCCAGAATGGATTAAGCATGATTTAATTCGGAATAATAAAAGAAGGCGTTATCTTTGTTGTTCCAAAGCTTAGTTTCTCTCGATTGGCAACAAATCCACTATTCTGATAAGTTTCAAATGTAAACAAATATGGCTGCCATATGAAAAATGATTGGGCTTAGCCGCACTTAAAGAAATTTTAAATTGTTGATAATTCTGCAAATCTTGCATGCAGATTTGCTAAATGTATGAAAACCTTGACTGAAAGATAAGAACAACATAATTCAATCATTTTTACAGCAAAAAATGGACAACTTACCAACATATACGAACAGAAAAACTGAACTCACTGAGCCGAGTAACAGAGCGGGGATATATATATATATATATTTATATACTTTTGGTGAGGCCGATTGTAACCAAAATAGAAGGTTCACATCTAAATGTTGTAACAGCCCTATATACAAAATTCCAACGTTCTGAGGCTACTCGTTTTTGAGTTATAGAAGATACATACATATATACGTACGGACGTACGCACAGACGCTACGAAAAAATCGCTTCAGAATCCATTTTAAATTAGTTTTTTATTTTTGGGGAAAAAGATTCCTTGATTCTGTCCTTACGTTCAGATATCAAGCAAAAACATCGTTAAATTGCATTCGATAGCGGTCAAAATTTTATATTTTCGTTGAAATATGATACCCGAAAGTTTTCGAGATTACAATACTTTCTTTTTGAGTTGTACAAGGAAATAAAAGAACAAATGTTTTGGAATAAAACTTTCGGGCAAAAGCTTGCTATTTGAAATGATAAATATTGTCTGCTACTTTTAAATTTATTGTTCTCTCGAAATGGTACAAATAAATAAACTGCAGCTCGAAGATGTCTGAAGAGAAATATTCCTATTAAATAATTGCAAAACGTTGTGAAATATATAATATTAAATTGTCTCAAAGCAAAATTATTAATCAAAAAGTGAAAATTTTGCAATCATTACATTTTTATGGAAAGAAGACTTTAAACGAACACCCGAAAAAGGTACGTACTGTTTCAAATATTCCTAAAGTTAAATGGTTGGTAATAACAGAATTTCCACCGGCTCAGAAATCAAATTCAGAGGATTGAAGTACATCTGCAGCAGCATTAAATTAAAATAATAAACAAAAATTTATAAATTTAAAAAGCTAAAAAACGCAATGTTCGCCAGCTTTTGTCTAGGCATGTGGCTCTAATCAAAACGATTTGTAAAACGTTGTATGAAAACTTTTAGCAGGAGATAAATGGCAATGCATTATTACCCTTCATGGAGCATGGACTTACCTAAATGATTCCAACAAAAGAAGATCTAATTATTTTTTGAAAAAGAAGAGGAAAAATGTACAAACCTGGTTCCGTCAATGCAACGAAAGCTTCAATAAAGGAGTTAATAATTGTCGCAGGATTCTGTTCAAAGGGAAACAAATAATACGAAGAATGAAAAAAATGTTAAAATCAACTCAGTATCTATCAAGTCAAAGTTTTGCGTCCGATATTTACTGCAGAAATTCCGTTCTTTAGCCTCAGTGACTTTCAAAGAGTGAAATTTTACCAAGACAAAGCAACAAGTCATACTTCGAAAATGCATTCCTTTAAAAAATGAAGGTACAGGTACAGGTATTGCATACTTACCTTTTCAACGTATTCCTGCAAAATTTCCTGATGTTTTACCTATGGACATATCTGCCTATGGTTTCTTGCAAAGAGCTCTTTCTAAACGCAAACCTATCACGATTAATGGACTTTGGAAAATAATGCCTTTCTTAACAATTTAAACTTCATTTAATTTCTAGTAAAATGCAATTAAAAACATCTGGAGGCTTTCAGATTTTATATTACACGCAAAGGTGGTTTTTTTTAGCGTTTTGTGGGTTACCATTATTTATTAAGTATCACGTTCTTTGCACTTAAACCATCAAATTCAGTTCAACAGCAATATCGCATAATTTTAAAATGAGCATATCTTTAGAATTTCCGATACACAGTCTCGCGTGCTAGAGATGAAAATGTTTTTTTTTCGTACAGTGTTGCCATTGCTCGCTTTGAAATCTCTGAGTTTGTTAATAAAAAAATTCGTTAAAGTTTTACAAAATAGGAAATAGATCGTAAAAAAAATCCAAATTGTGCTTCCAGATGTCCATATTCGAGTGGAGGACTACGTTATTCAAAATTTGATGTGTCTAGGTACCGTTGTTTTTTCACAGTGCGAGAAACATGCATAAATTCATGCAGATTCTTCATTATTTAATTTCTTTAAATATAATGCAGGGATGTAATATTTGGTTGCAGCAATTGAAAAAGTGAAACGCCGTTTGTAACGAAGTAAGGCAAAATGCCAAAACGAAATTAATAGGCCTTCTCGGCAAATTGCTCCTTTGGGATAGAAAGAAAATATGTATTCAATTTATGAATAATTTACATTCTATTGATTACTCCCTTTTATTTTAGCTGACATAATATTAAAACATTCGTGAGAAAAACATTTCATACACTCATATAAAAACACTTCTTTGTCAAAGTATAGTAAGAGGGCGTTGTCCTGTTCTTTGAAGAGCGTTAACCATTCTGATAGGTATAAGAGGGCGAAGTGGCTATTTTGATGCATGCGAGTGGTAACCATGGTAACGTAATTTTCATTTCTTTAATACAGAGAAGTTCGTTTACCTGTTTTGCTTTTCTTTCTTTCCTTCTGTCACTGAAACTTCCATGGCTTTTCTCTTCTGACTAGCAGTGAAAGAAAGCAAAAAAGTAATTTTTTAATATGATGCCATACTAAACGAAGTGATTATTGCAATTTAGTTTATCCCTTTTTGCCGTAGACTCTAAGCATACTTAATGAGCGTACAGAACTGGTATATCAAGAAACTTTGAAACTTTCAACTGTCTTATTCTTTTCCTTTTCATCTAATGTTAAATTATAGTAATGTCAGATTCTTTGTTTTCGGAGCCAAGAGTTGAATTACATTGGAAAACTAATAATCTTCAGAATTGTTCTTTGTTAAACACTCTGAAGGAACTTCGGGCGTTTATCGCTTTCAGATTGCAGATTTGGTGTTTCAGCAAAATGTTGACGACTATTTTGTTTTAGATGTTAAAATGCATATCATGGTGCAAACCAAGATCAGACTACAACACTCTACTAGCGAAAAAAATACATTCAACATACGTATTTGAAAATTCATTTTAATATTTATTTTAATATTTATTGTATTTTATTTCATATCTAGGAATGTTTGTCAAAAGCTATTCAGTAAATCATCATCAGAGAAAAGTCTGTGCAAAGAAATTTATCAAAAGTTGTTTCATGATGTAACGAAAGTCAAGGCAACAAATATATGGCTAGTTATTATTTGAACTGCGTTGCGACTCAAGTAAAGCCTGAAGACTAAACATTGAAGAATCTAATGATTATTTTCAATCAAACCGATACTGAATTATCAAGGAATCCTTTATCCTTCATTCCTTTACTAATATTATGGAGCAATTTCCTTTTACCAAAACTGCCTTGTCAAAAATATCTTATTTTCAAAAACAATACCGCCAAACAGTTCTAACCAAAGACTAACTTAAATAGAAGAAGTAGTTCTGTTATTTTCTTTTATAATTTTAAAAATGCTGTTAAAATATCAGTCTGAGGGGTAGAAAAACATTTATGTGTCTCAAGTGAAGCTAAGAGAATTTATTTATTAAAACGTTCATGTTATACTTTATAAGCAATCTTTTTCATTTTATTATGAACACTGTCTATGCACTATTTCATTCATTGCTGAATCTTTAACCCCAGATTTCAGATGTAATAAGACAGAAGCATGAGATGGACATAAAGGAATCAAACAGAATTCATTCATCAGCGTACCATAATATATTAGAATAGAGCTATGGAATTTTCGTGATTTTCATTTTCTTTCTTCTGACAGTAAGGTGTTGACGTCATCAAATGTGTTTGAACTGCACTTTGTTTGTAATAAAATTTAGTCCTGGATGCTTCCTGAGAGTCATCGCTCTTAGAGGTGAAATCGTATTACCTCATGCTACAGATCCATAACCAGAGAGACAAAATTACACAGAACAAGAGATAGTCCATCCGATTTTGTCTATCAGCATATCATACCAACAAGAAAGAACAGCAGAAGCTACATGGCTTACATTTGTAACAGTATGGTGATGTAATTTGACGACATTGTAGCCAGCATCAGTTATAATTAGACAAGGTTACAACAGTTCGGTCCTGGTTCGGTGTCCAGAATCCTACAAGTTTCTACTTCTCACTTTTACAGTCTGGACTGGAGAATTTTGATACATATAGAGAAAGACCCGAAATTGAAAAAAGTATAAAATGATCCATTTTTTCTCCTTTGTTCGTATAATATAGCACAAGAAGAAAATAGAAACTTTAAGGCTTTTACTTTTTTTATCACATGAATGTTATCATCCTCTCATGAAATGTATTTCGACTCCTCCGCGCTTATGAGAGTTCATTTCTCGTTATTACACATACATATCTGGCCTCATTGCTATAGTTTCCACTTTGAACAAAAAAACAGACCTTATTTGTGAAAATCTACATGAATCATAAAATATTTGAGCTTTCATTTTAAATTAACAAATGCCAAATTCCGTATTGTGAACTTCCCTTTCCTCGTAATCCTGTCCCGGTCATGGAGATGACTTTAAGTAAAGAATGAATTTCGTTATAAATATTTCTAACTTTAATATAAATTTTAAGTAATTCCAAAAACTTTCTTTGATTTTAACGGAGATTTCTAATTACATGAAATATCCATGAAATTCAAAGATGTCAAATTCATCGCTAAAGCTCTCCTTTATCCCTAATCTTGAAAGAAAACTCTCAATCGTGTAGTTGAAGCTCGGTTACCACTTAGATCAGCGATTCCCTATGTGTCCCTAAGTTCTTGGGGTGCACTTCCCGGAGGCTGTTAGGCTGCTTCAGAGAAGTAAAAACTAAATGAAGTATAAGAATAAGAAATAAAAAGGAGAGTAAAAATCAGAAATTTCAGAAGTACATTTTGAACGCAGAAATTCTTAAATTTCGGATCTTTTCTAGCACTAGATGGTTGGCCATGTTCGAGAAACATTTCCCTCATTCTCGATCCTTTGAGAGCTCCTGGAATTTGTACGAAGCTTCTCGAGACTTAGCCCTATATAAATACAGATACTTAGCAGATTTGGAGTTCCACCGTGATGAATGTTCACAGCGTTCACACGGCTATGATATCTAAGTGAGTCTTCCACAAGTTAATTTCTTTGTGAAATTTAGATGTGTAGCTAGTAAGTTTTCATTAATAACGGTAATAATAAAAATAACAATAAAAAACAGCTCAAATTCTCAGCTTCTTGAAATCAGATTCTGTATGCTAGCGTGTGAAGATTGTGGAAAGCAATTTGCGTTCTTGAAGCTGGATACGGAAGCAAGGTGATAGTCTCAAGGAAACAGTTGGCTACATTTTAAAATGATGAAGACTAGGTGTGTAAAATTGCGTGTTGGCTCAAACGTTTAGCAAAATGAACGAAATACATGCAATTTATTACAACGGTTTTTCGTGGAAATGAGCAACGTGTTTTCTTTAAAGATTGATTTGATTTATTGATTTGAAAGCCTGGAAAATCCATTCTTCTTATAAAATTTTCTTTGAGGAAAATTACACGAGCTTTGAAGAAAAATACAGAAAAGCGGATTTCGAAGCGTTGAAAGACCCCTCGGACAGCTCGAGAGTAAGCGCTTGAAGGACTTTGAATGGACACCGAATATGTTCAGTCTGAACAAAAGTCTGCCTAGTTTAAACTCAGCGGGATATGAGATCCTTATAAATTTGACGTCTGGGAGGGAAATAAAAACCGCGTTTCAAAACAAATGTCTACCGGAGGTGTGAGTGAATTCAAGTTGAATTCAAAATTTTGTCTGGAAAGCAAAATTAGACATGCTGTCTTTCGTATTTACACATGTCTATAAGGCTGAATTCTCCGCCTAAAAGTTATCAAAACTATATACATAATTCGCGTGTATGCAGATTTTCATAAAATGAATGATTTCATAAAATGCTTACGCAAACTGACGACTGTTCGCAAAGATAAAGACTTTTACATGAATATCTAAATAGCTTGATTAAGGTTGCTTTCTTCATGATATAAATCGGTATTTATAAGGATGTCGCGCATCTTTGTGCTTTTTATGCCAAGGCATCCATTTGTCTTGCAAACATTGGGCAGCTATACAAGGATATCACTATTAGCACTTTTATGAAAATTGGCCCAGTCAATTAGAACAGCGCTATCCCACCCTAATTTCAAAAAGTGAGTATAAATATAATATCTCGCCTAATAGTGTAGTTTTATTCAAATGGTGGAAGGAATTTAAGGAAATCCTGATATTAGACAGAAGCTTATTGTTTCTTGTCCAACAACTGGAGTCTTTTTCCAGGCAACTAGCTTTAAGATGTTTGAAGACATGTTGCATTTCCAGAAGTCAGACAAATGACTGTTAACTTGAATGTTATTGGAGAATTGTCTCTTTTTATAATTGAGAAATGGTTCTCTCACTCGAACGTACAACCGAATATGAGAATCACGTAGCTGAAAATTTGCGGTTTTCTGGGAACCCCGTACGGAAGTATTTGTAAATTTCAGGGGTATCTACTTCACTTATTTTTTGCTTTAGTGTTGCGTTGCACTTCTTAAGGTCGTTTGAGAAAATAGTTTTGTAAAATGACCTTTCCAAGGGTCTTTTATAGTATACGTGCTTATACCATATACCCTTCGGTATGGGAAGAAATGCCAATTTTTTTATTAATGCATAATACTTCATACTTTTTGTTAATATCATTGCAGTGGGTCAATCAAGGGGTGCAGACATATATCATTCAAGAACCGTATGCGGCCCGAATGTTTGGCATTTTTTCACTACACCAACCACAGCCGATTTTCCCAACACACTATCATCAAACATTCTAGATTCTGAAGAATCAATTTAGACTGTATAATCATTATTTTTATTTCACACGGGATGCATATTCCTTACATCAAAATCTTTTGTTATGCTTTAATTTATTTAGGTTCCATTTTTTGTTTAGAAGGATTTGGTAAGCTAATTTTTGGGCATGACAATGCTAAAGATACTTCCCAAAATTTTATGTTAAATTTTTTTGTTTTACGTTACTTATGGAAGATTTCACAGCAATGTTTGCCCTTCGAAAGCACTAAAAGTCCATGTTTTATCTATTGTTATGGAACGTACGTATGTGGACATTTAGGAATAGAGCAATAAAACATTTTTCAAGTAATGGCTCAGCACCGGAAACTTAACTTGTAAGGAACTTCAGTGTCAGCAGATGCTATGGATCTGTACAAACAGAAAGATAACAATTTCAAATAACTCTTAATCTTGACAAAATTGGACGAGGAAGTAAAAATAAAGACTTGAAGTAAAGAAACACCCTTAAAGTAAAAAAAAAAACCAATTATGATACAGAAGAAAGGCGTTGATTAGAGTATTGATATTAAAAAATTATACTTAATTCCTATTGGTTAATTAAAGTTTTGGTTAGCAAATTTTAACAGCATTATTAGTTAAAAGACTTCTTGTATTAGTTACGTACATGCATCATGAGCATTATATAAAACTCACATAACATTTTAATATCATGTAGTTCAAAGAATTTTTTTACGAGCATGCAGCTACACTGGTTATCATTAACTAAGGAAAAATCGCAAAAATGACTATTACTCAAAAAGTTATATGTAGAAATGAATGAAACTGAACCATAGTATACAACACATAGTAAGGTATAAAATTACATGAAAAGAAATTTCCAGGCAATTATGGCGTTGTAGAATTATCATATATATAAAATGAACAAATCAGATGTGCTAGTTTGGTATACCAAAATCGTCTTCAATGTGGAGTTTAATCTCTTCTAGAAGCAATACAGCACATACAGTTATTTGTGATGCTATGAATTATATGATCTATCAGTTCTGTAGTAAGTGGGAGCTATAGCTCTTGCAAACCAGTTGCATGCGTGGCAAGAGTCTGAATGGGAAGACTGAAGCAATTTATACGTCTTCCTAAAAAGCATCCCAAACATGTTCAATAGGATTCAGGTCCGGTGATCGAGCTGGGAACTCCATGCGCTGAATTGTTTGCTGCTAAAGATGATCATTCACGATGCGATCCTTGTGCGGTTTAACGTTGTCGTCTTATAGCAGGAAATCACCACCTATTACCCTGGCATAAGAAGCATCAAGGCTGTCATCTCTATAGGTCTCAGCATTCACGGCTCTACGTGGAAAGACATGGAGGTCTATGTATCCACCCAAAGAGATACTACCCCAAACACAGACAGTTCCTCCATATGCATCTCTGTCACGGATGTTTGATGGATGATAACGAGTTCCATGTGCTCTCCAAATCAAGTTAACGCCTATTATCGCTTTGGAGGCTAAACCTGGACTGATCCATAAAGAGAATGTCATTCACGATGATGATCAACATGTCTACTGATGTCATTCAGTAGATATGTTGACGTGCCTACCCAAACATTCTGTTCTATGACTTGACGTGAGAGGCACGCAAATGGCTGGGCTCCTCGTGTACAGACCTCCTTCGTGAAGTCTTCTATACACAGTTTACGTTGACATCAGCCTTCTGGCGGCTGTACCAAAGGAGGATCTGAGTTGAGTCGTAGATGCAGTTCTATTTCTTCGTGCGCATAACAACAAATATCGGTCATCGGCGTTGGTCTTAGCAACTGGTAATCCTTGGCTGAACCTCTTGGATGCCGAATCTGTGGTTAGAAATTGTTGCCAAAGTTTATAAACCACAGAAGGACTCACATTCGGCCATCTGGCTACTTCTGTCTGTTCTGCCAATTGTCTCCAATAGCTCTTCATCGCAATTCTTCGGGCAAATGATACCTGGAGGTCATTGTTACAAATTAACTATCCCAGATTTCTTATCTAAATTTCAAAGCAAAACTTACAGGCTTTCTCTCAAACATGCAATTTTATGCTTCTCAGAAATGGCGCATTCTGACTGCAGCGCACTGCAGTTTTACTCAACAACTCTTATTTGATAGTATATTCAAATTTTATACGTATTGGCTTATATTTGAAAGAGTTATCACTATTTTTTATTTTTCCTTAACTTTGGGGAACAAATGTATTTTAGTATAGAAAGGAGAACTTAAAAGGAGGCTTAAGGAGCTATTTCATATTAAAGTTAGAATTTTATCTTACATATATATAAGTAGTGAAACTTCCCTAAGACAACCACTCATTGCTGCAAAAGAATTTATTCTTTTTGGGAGGAAGTCGCCATAGAAATTGTTTGAAAATGGCATTTAAAACTGATGCTTAAGTATATTTTTATAATGCCAACCACATTAAAAAATGTGAGAAGTTTCACTGTGTTGTGTAAGTAGCTATGACTTCATGCCTTTCATTATGGAAATATTTTAATTCAAAAAGACATGAGAACCAAGTTGCGAAGCATTGCCTTTGCTTACATTCTATTCCATTAATAAAATTATCGGTTTCCGAATTTAGCACATATTACCTGAATAATTAGATAAAAAATTAAAATATAAATATAAAGTGCATTTTATTATAATTAAAATAGTTTTAAAACTTGATGAAACGGGCTGTAGAAGCTAAGTACCATTAGTAATCAGTATACGCAGGAAATGATCCGAGAAACAAAGAATTGGCTGATTTTGGTTTGGAATATAATAAAATTATGAAATGCTAAATGTTTAGGTAAAATAGCAAGATCCATCCCCAACAATCTGCTTTGAGGCATCGATATGGCCATCTTCAGATTGACAACAGGCCACGATTACCTCCAGAGTCCATAAAATCGGGATTATTCTCTCCTACATGCCTCCTATGTAACTCAGAAGAAGGGAACGCTGATTAACTCCGCACCTGCAACGTTTTGGAGGTAGAAACCCTATAAGACACAAATGGAAGATGGAGATGGCTATTAAGGTGGAGCGAAAAAAACTTTTTATTTTAAATTCATATTGCCTGAGCCATTATATCGTTCTAAATCGGCTACAACCAATTGTGTTCAAAATATTGACATCTTGAGGTTCCACACCTCAAGTGAATATCTATACTGACTTTTTTAACGGTTTTATTCCTTTTTCATGAATTTCTTTATCAAAACACCATTATTAGCCCGAGAAATTGCTTCCCAGACCCAAATATCAAATTTAATGCCAAAAATATGCTATTAGATAGAGAACGGACTCTAATCTGACTTATTGGTTCTAGTTGGGGTAAGCAATCACTTGGCTTCCATGATCTTTAAACGACTTTTTATTGTTAATTAATTAGTTGTTCAGTATTCTTTGTCAGTCCTGCATTATCAGTCATTGGTTATGTTGGACTAAGATGGCGTCAACTAGAAGTGGTTCTTTTTAAGATCTTTGTTGGTCATAAACTGCATTGGTTTGTATGCTTGTTACACGCCAATGAATTGAATATTAGTCATCTCATCTTTTACAGAAGATTAGTGAAAACACATCTGGGCTACAAAAGTATTCTGGAGCATCAGGGAAATCCGTGAAAACACGTGAAACTCTTCCCGTGACAGGTTATATCCTTATTCCAGTTGATTTATCCGAAATTGAGAAACAAAAACCTCAGTACTGACCAAACATACGTCCTTGATATTTCCAAGGGAGTGACCTCGGAGAAGTGTCCTGCAGACCTACTAAAACAGAAGTTCTGGGAAAATAATCTTCTCAAGATGGCTCACTGCAGCCAACAGAACGCTTCGCCTTTATGTATCAACCTCCAAAGCAACAGACAACTTGAAAGTACTAGCCGCATATGTCATAAAAGTTTATGTACCATTCAGGTTTGAAATAAAAAATTCCGAGAGCAACACATGGAGCACGTTATGATTACAGAATGATCCAGAAAAGTTCATTCCTGCCAGAAAATTTTAAGGCAATTGTTTTCAAAGTTATTCAGAGGAACTGTTATTTCGTTCACTCCGAAAGACTGGGAAGATGAACGAGCACATATTCGTGAACTTGGCCTGAGAAGAATATTGAAAAAAAAACTGACTGGAAATGAAAATTACTACAAATTGGGCTTCCCAAATTAAATTTCAAAACAGAGGAGTATTTTCAGATGATTCGCTGAGAAAATAACTTGGAACCACCGGCTACCTTGAACCTCAGTGACGAAGACATAAGATCGATTATTCTTAGTTTAAAATAGGAAAGTTCGCTTACTATTCTGAAATAATAGAGAGGCATGTGAGACTGGTGACAGAAGGGTCATTGACAACATGTGGTGCAGAAGCCAGGGATGGATTCGTATGCAATCGAATCAAGTCCTGGAACGTATTTACGAAGTTCGACACCAACATGAATTTCTTTGGTTCTCTCGTGGAACCTGAAGATGACGAATGAATAAGGTGAAACATTTTTACTGGGATTTCTTTACCAGTTACCACCATAAGTTGGCCAGGAAACAAAAATATTCGAAAAAAAAACTAAAAAATCTGAAAGATTTCAGATTTTAAATTACGTCCAAAGGCGCGTTTTTTTTAACGTTTCGTGTGCTACCTTTTTTTATTAAATATCATGTACTACGTACTCAAACCATAAAATTCAGTTCAAAATCAATATCGCAAAATCATTTTAAAATGAACATATCTTTAGAATTTCCGATACACAGTCGCGCTGGAGATAAAAATGTTTTTCTTTTTCCGTACAGTGTTGCCATTGCTCGCTTTGAAATCATTTTCCGTACGTTGCCATTGCTCGCTTTGAAATCATTTAGTTTGTTAATCAGAAATTCGTTGAAATGTTACAAAACATAAAATCGATAATAAAGCAAATTTCAATTCAAAATTAGGGCTTCCAGATGCCCATATTCGCAGTAGGATTACGTCATTCAAAATTCGATGGCTCTAGGTTTTATCACAATGCGAGAAACATGCACACATTTATGCAGATTTTTCATTTTTAAAAATTTAATGCAGAGCGATAACATTTAGTGGCAACAATTTGAAAAGTGAAACGGGCATTCAGAGAGAATCGACGCAAAATCGCAAAACAAAAGTAATAGTCCTCCGGGACGAAATCCCTTTGGACTAAAAACATTAAAAATATTGTTAAAATAGTTTGATGCTTTCATTAACATTAACATTGATTTTTTTTATTTACCTAATGTGGAACCTGAAAATAAGGAGCGATTGAGCTGCAGATGTTTTACTATCTGCTTTTCACAGAAACATTTATTGGGTCAGAAAATACTAAAATTTGAAAAAAGAAAAAAAAATCTTGCATTTTTCACCCCACCCTGTGGCGCAGCGTCAAATGGTCGATTTGATATGCAAGACGGGTGTTAGCTGAAGAAGGAGAATTGCTTAGATGAAAGATTTAAAAAAAAAGCTAATTAAAAAAATAGAACAAATAAGCAATATTTTTTAACTTATGAGTATTGTTACATCTCTTACATCTACAATAATTAAGTTATGCTAATTTTTTAGATTTTCTAGTTTAAATAATTATTCAGGCACACTTACGAGATTATCGATTAATTATATCATACAATTGAATTTCCTCTATGATTATATTATATATAGGATCATAATCTCGCAAACACATTTCTTTTGAGAAAGGATAAAAAATAAAGATGTCTAGTTCAAAAGATGTATCAAAACATTACTCTAATTTTCAGCATAATTCTATTATATTTACCTTATAAATTACTTCTCCCGCCTTCTTAGCATGCCTTCGTGGTGTATATCGAATATGCGCCGAGTGCGCCAGCACACTCGGCGCATATTCGAGAGCTCCAAGATTCGAGTCCCGGAGAAGGCATGGCTCAGTTTTCCTCTCTCCCGCTTCAAAAACACCTAATGTCTCTACAGTGGCTCCCAAACTAAAAAAGATGATGGATGAGGATTCTCCGCCACCAGGATTTGGCGACTGGGGCCTTTAAAGGGTGAGTGTATAAGGTATTCACCTTCTTAGCATGTCTTTGTGGTGTAATGGCCAGAACACTCGGCGGCGTATTCGAGAAGTCCGAGGTTCGAGGCCCGGTGAGGCATGGCTCATTTTTCATCTCTCGTGTTTTAAAAATACCTAATGTCTCTACAATCCTTTATACTTTTATATTAATTTTAAATTCTTTTATATTTACCATTTGCGTATTTGTGTATTTGTATACATATGGCAATTTTGCTTTGCAGTGCTCATCAAAATTAAATAATGATCTCAAAAGCAATTAAGCCTAGTGGTTAAAGTTTTCAGCCTATGTTAAACGATGTAATTATTCATGTTAATTTTCTACAAATGAGCGCAAATTGGACTTTTGCTCATAGGTTGAGCATGTTATGAAAATTAGGTGATTGACAATGTGATGCACGACTGATAAATGTTCGGAGCTCAGGTGGGTAGCATTGTCTAAAACTAATGTGATTTATGATAGTGATCAGTAGTTATGACTCAAAAGCATCACTTAAGTGAGTGTCAAAGTGGCGGTTAACTGGCGCACCCCAGAAATAGGAACACAAATGGACATCCCTTGGATTCTGAATATCTCTTAAAGTATCATATGAAGAAATTGGAACCGCTTTTTAAACAGTCAGTTAGCACACAATCTGATGAAAAGGGCTAAAAGCAACAACTTTACTAATACTGTACTAGTATACATAGACTGATTTTTCTCATTATTAGTTTGAAAAATCGTCAAATAACTGTAAGAGAGTGAATTTCGGACCTTCAGGCTTCATACAAGCTTGAATCAGCCGTTCTACTGTTGGACAAAGGATTTACGAATTTGGACTGCATGCTAAGAAATTAACAGTTTTATGTCCCGCTCACTTCATCTTCCGAATGAGCCGATCAAAGTTGGTATCATCGTCATGCTCAATGGAGCCAAGGAGAATAAGAACGTGTTCTTATTACACATAAGTCCGGAAATAGCCTGAACCGTGCTTCTAGGCATGCTTTGATCTGAAGGGAGAGAAGAACATGTAACTTGCTTTTGTTTGTTCATGAAAGATCCCAGTTGTTTAGAGTTTGGAGGTGAAATCTTCGAAAATAGCCGCACCGAGTTGTATATCTTTTATGACCTTGTAACCGGTCACAGCTATGCAGACGAAATTGTGGATCTCCATATAATATTCTTTAATGGAGTTCTTGGCCCAGCTGCTTTGTTTGCCCGCATGGAGCCTCTCTGGTTTCGGCAGCAGAGCTGTCAAATGAACAGACTAGCCAGCTTATTCATCAAACTTGAACCTGATTGAGCATGTGTGGGTTGTATTAGGCTGCCGAGTTACAGAGCATCAAATGCCTCCTCGGGCTCTCTAGTGCCTAGTCAGTGTCCA
>KK112864.1:52292-98283 GCA_000611955.2 Stegodyphus mimosarum
TTCCAAAATTTTCGGTAAAACAATTTTTAGTCCAAAGGAGCTTTGTCCCTGAGGAACTATTGTTTTTGTTTTCCGATTTTGCGTCAATCGCTCTGAATGTCCGTTTCACTTTTCAGATTGTTGGCACCAAATATTATCGCCCTGTATTATATTTGAATAAATTAAATTATGATGAATCTGCATAAACGTACGTATGTTTCTCGCATTCTGATAAAACAATGGCACCCTAGAGCCATCCAATTTTGAATAACGTAATCCTACTGCGAATATGGGAAGCCTAAATTTAAAATTTGGAATTTGTTTTATTATCGGTTTCATATTTTGTAAAACTTAAACGAATTTTTGATTAACAAACTCAAGAATTTCAAAGCGAGCAACGGCAACGTTGTACAGAAAAAGCATTTTTATCTCCAGCGCGTCAGACTGTGTATCGGAAATTCTAAAGATATGCTCAATTTAAAATTATTTTGCGATATTGCTCTTGAACTGAATTTTATGGTTTAAGTGCGAAGAACATGCTATTTAATAAATAAAGGTATCATACAAAATGTTAGAAAGAACGCCTCTTTGGATTTAATTTAAAATCTGAAATATTTCAGAGTTTTTTTTTAATTTTATAATCAATGTATTAAGTCGGCACTTCTGTCACAGATGAAAATACACTGTATTAAAAAAAGATTTGCTGCAAAACAAGGGAGTTTATTTTCCCCTCACTTTTAAATATTCATAAATTTGACTTTTAATTTAATATTTTGAGATTAATCAACAGGCAAACATTGTAATTTAATTATGTTTTATGCAAATTATTTTTAATCATTTTTCAATAAGTGGCAATTAAGTTTTATTTCTTTCAATATCTTTTAATTTTGACCAGCAGCGTGAGGTCGATGGCTGCTGACTAACATGCACAGAATAAAGCAGGAAGCACTTTTTTCTCACATTTTTTGTTACGTAACAAAGCATCATAGAATACCTGAATGAAAACACTTACGTTTAGACACAAATGAGTCTGATAGACTTTTTTTTTGCCTCTTTTAGTTTTTTATCATTTTATTTTTGTCAAAATGCTTTTGCGTTTAATTTTGTTTTTCTCCCAATAGAAATAGAAAGTTTAACCATCGTTTTGAAAAGCTGTCAAATACAATTGTGCCGGTCATTTTCTGTCTGAAGTTGACAAGAATGGCAAACCATGCATTCAGAGTTTGAAAATACATCATTGTTCTCAACGTTAAATGAAATGCCTCTGTGTTGGAGACAAATAGACGTAACTTCGACAACTTTTGAAAACTAAAACGTTGGTATTACTTGTATCTTTCTATATAAATAACTAACATAACAATAAATGTTCGTACATCACCCGCAGGGGATGATTTACGTTTACTTATTCAACCATCTGATGACATGATTGTTTATTCCCCTTTGTTTTTCGTCTACTGCAATGATGCAGACTCAGGTCTTATTATTATTACTATTGTTTTGCATTGGAAATTGATAAACGAAACAGAAATAGTTAGGAAATTTAATTTTGAAAAGTTGTATTCGGTTTAAAATTAAATCAGAAATTGGTAGCTAAAAATGAGGATATTGTTTCATATACACACAAGAATTTCAAGTAATACATTTTCAACGCATATTTAAAATAATAATATTTTAAATATAATAAAAAACGGAAATTCTGGTTGAAAGCTAATCTTCCTAGGTACATCAATATACCGATATATTTTGTTTGTAATCTTCAGTTGCATGGCCTTTATAAAAGTTGAACAACGAAGGAAGCAGAATCACGTTTGAACAGATCTTTTAATAAATGATTAATTGTTGATCGTTTTTTGGTCATTCAATTACTCATTTAGATATTATTCACGCTAATAGGCTCAGGTTCAGAATTTTCAGTTTGAAAGGCGAAGAGTTTTGTTCTGGTTTACTTCATTATTGTAAATCAAGCCAGGGCTGTCTTCTAATGGGATGGTTACCTTTGTCGGGGATTTCCATACAACCAGCCTATTCGCCTGGATTCGAACTCATGTCGGATTATCAGTGTTCAACGACATTACCGCTCAGCCGCTGGTGACCCTCTCGAAAGTGGAAAAGAATGGCTTGTGCTGTTGAATGACCAATCCTAAGCCATCCGGTATGCTTTGAAATGGAACCTCATACTTTTGGAAGTTTAGTACATATTAAGACAATGACTGAAATAGAGGTGTGAAAGCAAGAATTCAAGCTTGAACTGCGATTAATTAATTTTCATCGAACTCTCCCAGCGCAAGTGCATAAATTCCCACCGAACAGTTTTTTTTCCTCGATTTTTTCGACGGCAAGGGGAAGGACAAAGCTGGACCAAAGAATATGTATGTTTAGACGTATTGTACACAGACGTTCTTTGGCTGGACGCTTCGACCTCACTCTCCCAGCAGCGCTTGTTCGCGCTAGCCTGCAGTGATGGTATATTGAAAACAAAGAATTTGTAGGGAGATTCTACAAAAATTCTTTGGAGCTATGCTCTGTAGTCTAAAAAAATAAAGTAGCCGTGACTTAGTGCAGCTTCTTCATACTTACAAAATAATCTGCGTAAATTCAAGAACAGATCAGCAGCAGTGATTTTTCTGTGCTTAGTGTTTTGTGGAAAGTTTATTTTGCAGGATATTTACATATAGACACGTGTCTCATGATCGTATGTAATTTGGCTTTCAACAGAACTCTCTCTCTCTCTCTTTAAATTAAAAAAAAAAGAGAGAGAGAGAAAGATACTATACAAGTAAAGACTTTCATCCTAATTTTAAAACCGGGTTATTGCATTCTCTACAGTGCAAAGGATTTACTTTATATTAATATCACGTGTTCATTGGGCATATGGTAAATTGCATCATTAATTAATTTTGGATTATACCATAATATTTTATAATAACATTGCTTCATTATAACAAGAGAAGTAAACCGCTATATATTAGCTGGAAGCAAGCAAGCGGGAGAATGCAGCGCATGCAAAAGAAAGCCTGCAGAGTGTCCAAATGTGGTGGTTCCGAAAAAGGATTTGATTTCAGTTGAAATATTATTTACTGATTCGCTTAAAGCTACCGACATTGCAGCGTTAGGTAAGATTGTATGAACTGGATTATTTGAAATGAGGCAGTTTAGATTGATGTATTAAAAGCAGTTACTATTTGAGGTCAGTAAGGGTAAGTACCCAAGTTAAAATGAAGAATATAAGGGGTTGTTGCTATTTAAAATTACAAGTTTGCATTCATATTTTTTCATCTTAAAATAGGAAATGAGAAAAATTGAAGAAATACAGTGATTGAAAATAAACAGAAAAACAGAAGTTGCTTTCGGAATGGAATCTTTTTTTTTTAAATTTCCGTTCCGCAGTTTAATATTGTGAAATTTCATATGCAATAAAAGGTTAAAAGTTAGAAATTTTAAAACATCGATTGCGAAAATGTAAATTTCCTTTATTCACATCATTAAATTTTCGAATTAAAACAGCATATTTATTATTAAGAACTTAAATAAGAATGATTAACATTATATTTTCTGAATATGTAACTAAGTACACAAAGTAAATAATATGTTTAACATGTAGTTTCATTTACATAGTCTGTTTACTACAAACCTTATGGTATTGATTAAAAAAATGGCTGTCATCGAACTGGAGGATATAAAAGCAATAGATTTAAGGCTAATATCAAATTTTAAGTAATTAAAAATATGAGTTATATTGCATGAAATGAAAATTATCCCTAATGGAAATTTAAATCGAATTACATTTCAAGTAAAAACTTGCCGCTTATTATACTCACAGATTCCTATAATCTGTTGAACAATATAATAGTTCTGTTTTCAAAATGATTTAAGCATATTTTTATGAAAACAATAGTCTACTGAAAAGTGGAAATTTAATCTAAATTAATTTTTATATATTATAATATCTCAATATTTATTTTAATATGTATGTAATAATATTCGGTCCTATAATGTACTGATATTGATGTCACATTAAAGAAGTCTTATTTTTTTGCTGTCTGAATCCCATCACTTTCCATCAGTCAGTCATCACTTCTAAAATTAGAAGTGGCGAAGCCCTATGGAAGGTCGTCAGTAAACAGGAACAAAAATAAATAAATAAAATAACGAATAAAAAAATAATTAATCGTTGAGCAATGCCCCTGCTGAGACTCGAACCGGGACCTCTCGAATACGCGCCGAGCGCGCTACCGCTACATCAAGAACGCATGTGGAAAGGAGAAAGAAAATATCTTACAAGCTATAAATAAAAATTTAATAAATTATTCAATTTATGATTAAAAGTTTAATAAAAAAATCTGATGTGTACACCACATGACTTCCTTGTACGGAATATTAAATTATATGCATTTTGCATTTCATTTAAACTTATTGGATCGAATTAAATATACGTCGACAGCGCATAAACCACAATAGAATAAACGCACGCTTTAAAATTCAGTATATTTGTTTATAATAGCGACACTCTGGCGCTAGATGCACTTAACAGCGTTAAATCTCATTCATTTTATAATTCAGAATGCACAAAATTATGTATATCATGTGAAGAATGATCTAATTTTTGCCACATGTTCTACTCAAAAACTATAATAAATCTAAAACGATGTGTAGAAGAAATTAAACAAACAAATAGAAAAAAAGAAACAGTTTTCCCAGACGATTCAGTAATTATCATTTAATTAATTCAATTCTCACTTCGCGACAAGGCAAAAATATATAAAAACTCAATATATTTATATTAAAAATTACGAAGTAAATCTTAAAGACTTATTTCCTCGAATAAATTCCAGAATAGATTAAGCATGATTAATTCGCAATAATAAAAGAAGGCATTATCGTTTTTGTTGGGAAGCTTAGTTTCTCCAGATTGGCAACAAATTCACTCTTCTCCTAAGTTTCAAATGTAAACAAATATGGCCGCCATGAGAAAAATGATTAGGCTTAGCCGCACTTAAGCAATTTTTAAATTGTTGACGATTCTACAAATCTAGCATGCAGATCGTTTTACATTAGCCGATCCAATTATTTTCAAGTGGACTGTAATATAAATTTAAAATACAAAACCATTTAACATATTTAACAATTTTATTTAACCTTTCAAATTTTGTTTCGATGAAGCAGCGAAACAAACGACGGACTAAGTTTTTGTAAACTACATTACCGAAACAACATAGAGTTGCCATATTAAGCAATACAAATATAATCACTTTTAATGGCGCAAACGATTAGCTATTTAATAGAGGGGCATTTAACACCGCCCGACTTTGAAATCCTTAGGATGTCAACAAAATTAGTTTAGCACATTGCAATGAAAATTTTAAGAAATTATATAATAAGAAATTTCAAAATTCAAACTAACACACCAATAGAAAAATGCGTTTAAATACAATATACAATATTCATGAAAATAATAAAATGCTGTAAGAGTATACAAAGTTAGATATTATTTCCAGGCAATAAACATATATTAGAAATGCTACGTTTAAAAATCCCTTTAGGTGCTTTTACTAGAACAACACATATTTTTCCATCTTTCCCAGCTATTACATCATGAATTCGACTAATTAACCAAGAACAAATTGGTAGGTTATCTTCCTTTAGCAATACAAGGCTATCCGTTTGGATATTACTTTCGAACTGCTAACTAATTTCGAACTGCCATTTTCCTCGTTGTTTGAGATTATTTAAATAATCTCTTGACCATTTTTGCCAAATAATTTGATTAAATTTTTGAACTTGTTGCCATCTAGAAAATCTATTACTTGATACATTAATTAGTTGAGGTTCAGGAATGGCATTAATAGGTCGACCAATTAAGAAATGGCCGGGTGTTAAAATCTCGAAATCATTGGGATCTGACGATAATGGAACGAGTGGTCGACTATTACGGATATGCTTTTAACTTGATTGACAACTGTTAAGAATTCTTCAAGAGTTAATTTGGAATTTCCTACTATCCTTTCTAGAAGATATTTAAACGACTTAACTCCTGCTTCTCAGAGTCCGACAAAAATTAGGAGATCTAGGAGGTAAACATTTCCAAGAAATTGCCTAGAAACTAAATAATCAGCTAAATTTTCAAGAGGGCTGCAAGCGAGGTGATATAATTTTTTCAGATCTGAATTAGCGCCTACGAAATTAGTTGCATTGTCTGAAAATATTGTAGAAGAAATGCCACGACGAGCAAAAAATCGTTTTAAAGTAGCAATTAAAGCATCAGCGGTTAGATCAGTGAGAATTTCTAAGTGTATTGCACGAATGGCAAAACAAATAAATACTGCTACATAAATTTTGCTTAAAGGTCCTTTACGTTGACTTTTATATTTTATATAAAATGGACCACAAAGGTCTATTCCGGTGTTATCAAAAGGGGGATTTACTGTGACTCTTTCCTTAGGCAAAGATGCCATTAACTGCTCTTCTACATATTTTAGGTTTTACCTTGAAGTATGTGATGCACTGATGAACAATTCTCCTAGCATTATTTCTTCCATTTAGTGGCCATTACTCTTGCCTTACAATATTAAGTAAAATTTGAACCCCAATGTGCAAATTTTTTATCTGAAAATGGTTCATTATAATATTAATATAGTTAGTTTATGATCTCGAGGAAGTAAAATAGGATGTTTCTGGTCGAATGATGAATCAGAATGGACAAGTCGACCGCCAAAACGAAGGAGATCATAATTGTCAAGAAATATATTTAAATTACTCATATTACATCCCTTAACATTTTCTTTTTTCTTTAAGGCATTAATTTCTCTATGGAATACATTTACCTGTACTGATCTAATTAAAGACCTTTTGGCACGTTCAGATTCTTCAGTAGTTATGGAACCAGATTTCCTTTCCTTGTTTCTGCAGTTAATATGTAAATCTAAAAATAAAACTAAGAATTCTTATTAGTTTATGAAAATTATTACTTAGAGAGAGAAATTGGTTGATAAAGTCACTTGTAGTAGAAAAAGCTAAATTGATGTTATATGAATGTTTAAGCTCAGTTAAATGTAGTTCCTTTTTAGTGAAGTCCATTTGTTTCGCGCTGGAACCATCCGAGATATTTTCAGCGGCAACAGGTGGCCATGACCACCAAAGGTTAAGGTATTTAAATCACAAAACAATCAGATATTAGATCAGCAGGATTTTCACTGGACGAGATATGTTTCTACCGATAATTTTAGGTAAGAGACTGAATTTTAGGCACTCGATTTCCTACAAAAGGTTTGAGCTGATGAGGGTGCGAATTTATCCAGGAGAGAGAGATAGTTGAGTCCGAAAATAACAAGACTTCGTGAATGTCTAATTTTAGGGAAAACTTTGTTGACAAGTTGTAAGAGTATTAAACAAGAACATAACTCCAATCGCGGAACATAAATTGTCTTTAAAGGCGAAACTCTTGATTTTGCTGGCAAGCAATTTAGTTGTTAGAAAATTATCTTGGTCTGGCGAAGTTTTTTCACACAAGGAACATAATAGATAACTGTGCTTTCCTTGGCATAAACGACAAGAATATTTGGATTTGCATGATGCAAGCTTATGTTTCTCACTTACACAGTTTATACAAAGTGCATGCTTTTTAACAATATTAAACCTTTGCAATGGAGTCATTTTTAAAAATAAGGAACAATTATATACAAAATGCGACCTTTTACACAATATGCAGGAATTACTGTTTGACTTTAACATGAATTTCTGTTTTTTTTCTTTTGTATAAGAAGTTTTAGTTTTTAGTAATGGTAATTGAATTCCATGTAAATTTTCTAACATTCGGGATTGATTTTCTAAATATTCCATGAACTTTCCTAATTTGGCTAACTCAGACGATGAACTGAACAGTAAAGATAATTCTACAGTATTGTCATCAGATGACAAACTAAGTGTGCTTAATCGACGTCGTGGAAACTTTAAATTTAAACTAAAGGCATAAAAACCTTAACCGGATGATAAGACCAATATAATTCAATCATTGTTAAAGGAAAAAATGCACAATCTACAAACATATAAGAATAAAAAAACTGAGCTCACTTAGTAACTCTCGAGTAACAGAGTGGATGTATATATATACATAAATTTATATACTTTTGGTGCGGCCGATTGCAACCAAAATATGAGGTGCACATCTATATGTTATAGCAGTCCTATATACGAAATTTCAACGTTCTGAGGTTACTCGTTTTAGAGTTATGCGAGATACGTCCATACGTGAGTATGTACGCACAGACGCCAAGAAAAAATCTCTTCAGAATCCATTTTAAACCAGTTTTATAATTTTTTTGGGGGGAAAAGAGTCCTTTATTCTGTCCTTAAGTACGGATGGATTCCTTAAGTACGGATGATGATGAAGACATTGTTAATACTCATTTGATAGCGGTCAAAATAGATATTTTCGTTGAAATATTGTACCTGAAATTTTTCGCGATTACAATACTTCCTTTTTATTTCGTACAAGGAAGAAAAAATACCGAGCCCCGTCTTATTTGGGGCTCCGACTCGAATTGCAATTTCACTCAAAAACTACGATGTAGCTGAACCAGACTTTGACTTAATTTACGCCCTGAAAATACAGTGTAATGAACTATTTCAAGGGATGATAGAAAGAAAGAATTATTTTCTCAGCATACCAATGAAAAAGGGTAAAAGAGAACAAACAAAAAGGGATATTAATGCTAGCAAGCGTTAAAACATTATTAATGAGAATACAGAGAATGCTAGAAACAGTATAAGAATGTGGAAGGAAATATTAATGGAGAGGTGTAAATACGAAAACAAAGAGCAAAGATGCCATCACATTTTGACCATGGTCCCTTGCCGATTCAATTCCAGCTGTCAAGCAGGATATGCCAGAAGAAAAAAAATTGTCGAAGACGAAAGTAAATCTGCAAGCTGAGAATAAAGTTCTTTACAAGTGACAGTTTTTTTGCCCGTGTTTGGTTACATAGTTCCAAAAAGTCTGCGGGTATTCTTTTCCATGGGAAGTTGTTAGCATTGGACGTGCGTGGCCAGAGTGATCATTTCGGGAACAGAAGATTTACGCTCTGTCATAAATACATTGCACCTACGTGTCACAGTTTTATTATCCAAGAGGATAATAAATCTTTAGCAAGTGGGTAGGGGTTTTTCTTTCCTTAAAAGTCTCAACCTCCGTCAAAAGGTTTATTTCCCTGAGAAAGACAAGTATGCATTCAAAAGTTAGAATCGATACGTAAACAACATTTTCGAGATTGGAAATATTTTCTGCTGAAACTGAGGTTCAGTAATACAAAAGAAGGGCCAATGCCTTTTATTTAGGGCTCCGGTGCGTTCCGGCTAAAATCACAGTTTAGCTGAAAAACTTGGAAACTTTTAAACTTTAGTTCAGAAACTCTGAAGTACCGAAGCCAGACTCCGAAGGGATCTGGCGCAATTTAAGCTTTGCTTTCCATGCAGTACGGTTGCTTTTATGGAGTACTACCCATCTCCATGCTCTATCGCGTTATCTAAGTAATGAATCACTTAATGGCATCTGGATAAAATTTCGAGCTTTTAAAATGATGATATAACCAGTCTGAACAACAAGAAAAATTCTAGGAGGGGACTGAAATTATCGATGAAGGTTAAAATAATAAATAACGCAGCGGAAATTGTAAGAAACAAGTAAATCTTCATAATTAAAGGAGAATGAAAAAGGGAATTTAAAATGTTTTTCATTATCATGTATGTATTTTCGCAATTTCTGTCTAACATCTCTGGGACAACACGCGCATAAAATGCAGATGCGTATTATCCTAAAGCGATAAAAAATTCAGTAATTATCACAAATATTTTGTATTTTTGTTATAGCTACCGATTTAGGTATTGAATTAAATTATCTTTAACTATGAATGTGTATCAAATGGAAATTATTAATTATTAACTTGGCGGAATTATCAAATATTGATTTAGTTGAAATGATTATTAATTAATTATTAATCTCTATTAATCGATTCATACAAAATACATAATGAATTTTGCAGTAATAGAATTAGAAAATTATTTCATATAGTGTTTTCTTCCTCTTTTCCGCATGTCTTAATGGTGTAATTGGAAGCACAATGACGCATATTCGAGAGGCCGAAGGTTCGAGTCCCGGCGAGGGCATTGCGTATTTTTCATAGGATCCAGCATCAGAGCGAATCTGATACTTAATTGCTAATATGTATTCAGTAAAAAACATAATTAGATAGCAAAAGTATTGAAATATGTATTCAATTATATATAGCTGATCTTCGAATTTCAGCAAAGGAACTTTTACAGTCAAGTCCTATATTTTGATCTTCTTTCATCTGCGTAATAAAAAGTACTGAAGTACAACTTCTTCGATATGCACATATAATTTTTTGCTTATGGCATTTTTTTACTTTTTTTTTATACCGGATACTCGCCATTTTAGACTTTCGCCACTAATAAGCGGTTGTCATTTTATTATGGAGGGCAACTAACAGGCGGCCGCTGTTACCTCCAATGAAGGGGCAGACAATTTACATCCATGCCTTCTCCGGGAATCGAACCCGGGCCCTTCCAGCCCGGGCCTTACTAACCACTTTCCCGTCTGGGCGGTACACTTTTTACTTGTACTGTAGGAACCAAACATTTGCTTTTACTGTCTTAATTAAAGTTATCGAGATAATGATAATGAATCAATTCAATTATATAAGAATTCATTCCTCTTTTTAACTCGGTTTGTTAATTTAAAAGAAAACATTCGCCGAGCTATTTCAATATGTAATTAATGATTTTGTAAATTAAGTAATTGCTTGAAAGAAACCCGTTTGCATGTCAGAAAACAAGAAACATAAACT
Organism: Stegodyphus mimosarum; assembly: GCA_000611955.2. Lineage (NCBI taxonomy): Eukaryota > Metazoa > Arthropoda > Arachnida > Araneae > Eresidae > Stegodyphus > Stegodyphus mimosarum. The sequence continues at coordinate 63,131 of KK112864.1, forward strand.
ACCACAGAAAATGTTTTTCATTTGGTATATAATTAAGCAGCAAGTCCCTTATTTGTCTTTCCGATAAGCATAGAAAAATGGCAAATGGCATCAAATATTTTATTTATATTATAAGAAGTATGCGATGGGTGACAATCGAGACAAAGCGAGGATTCAAAATATCACCATCATTAATCGTGTTCTGGATGAATAATAATTTGAAAAAGAGGTTAAGTGGCAATCTGAAGTTCCGCACGCATTGTTTTTGACAACATGATTTATGACATTTACTAATTTTTTCTTTCCATTTAATGTCCCAATTCGTAAGCCTCTGAAGTTTATTTTAAAAGTTAAATTAGTATAATTCTTACACACTCTTGATAAATGATTTCGAATGAATTCTTCTCTTTGAAGAATTTTCTCATTTCAGACTTATAAATTACTAATACTCTAAATTTAATTGCAATTATAAAGCCGAATCAAATGAATTTGATCTTGTGCAACTCTAAACGTCTCTATTCTTTGAAGATACATATCATACAAACTTTTATATACCCCGATTTAATAATTAGAAACATGCCACGATAATCATAATCTGAAAGTCTGGTACCTCATAAATGCAGTAGATTTTTAGAGGCGGGAACATGTTTATAATTTAGAGAAGCATAAAGTAACAAAATTTAGTACAGGCAGAATTTTTAGAACTTAGAGAAAGTACTCATCAGCAGTATTTAGGGACGACAAAATGTTTAGAATTTAGAGAGACACAGGGTAGAGGAGTTTAGAATTCACACAGATTGTTCTAGCTGCCAAAATGCCTAGCCCTGGGCCTGCTTAAGCTTAAACATGATGAATACCTAGTGATTTCGGAATGTGAGCTTGGAGAATGAATCATTTTCGATCTCTGTACTAATAACACTCTAAGATTTTTTAATCGAGCAATTCCTTTAAGTATTTAGACATAAGGAGAAGGCTGAAAAATAGAAGACGGAACTCAGTGACTGCTATCCTCTATATTTTGGTACCAAAAATCATATTTATGATGTATCGATAGTGTTGAGGTTACCATCATCATCTAATCGAAGTTAGACTTGAATATTATTAATGATGATCAAATATAAAGCATCAGTGAGACTTTCTAAAGATTATTGTTTAAGTGTCGGGGTTATCAAACTTTTCAAATTTTATACCACATAAATAGGAAACAAAAATATATGTACCACCATGAAAGCATTTCTCCATTAAAATCAATGCATCCTAAATGGAGTGTATATAATCAAAGAATAAAACCTTTTAAATATAAATTACTTAATTATATTCGTAAATGAAACTTTTACATTACAATAAAATATAAATAAGTGTACTACGAGTATATATATGTATGTGTGTGTGTGTGTGTATGTAACAGTTATGGTAAATAGTGAGTAATAATACATATATTAAGCCAACAGTATAGCTGTACAAAGCAAAGAAGACAACAGAGTCACATGGACATTGACAATATACGTGCAAAAAATATATGCATTCTCTCTTTTTGACATTTTAGATATTACAAGGTTTAAAAAAATGGTAAATGTTGCGAAATTTAGTCAGGTTACTTTTAATTGAAACACGGGATCAACCGTACTTACCAAGTTTTGTGATTAAGGTTGTAAGATTTATCCTAAGTTTATTAACAGTTATTTCAAGTTACAATTTTTTCCTATCTTATTCTAATTTCAGCTTACAATTTCCAGCCAGAATGTAAATTCAGAAACGCAGATAACGCAAATGAGTAAGAGTACTATTTAAGTCGATGTTTCACCGACTTCTAGAGAGAGAGTCTGATTTCCTGACTACCGCGCGTTTGCCTTTTAGCTAGTTCTTTCTGAGCTACTACGCTGTAGGCCCTTGCCTGGCTTTGCCGATTAAATTAATATTTAGGGGCCAACTACTTAGATTTCTGATAGCTTCGGCTATACCTTTCTGATAGCTTTAGTTAAGCTTAATTTAGTTTAAATTCATAGTTATTTAAGTTCAAGCCCAAGTAGAGGCTTTGTGTATACTCCAAGTAGGGGTTAATTGTATTTATTCTGAAAAATAAAGGGTAGTAACCCTTCTTACGTCTTACGTGTTTATTCACACACTTAAGCGATTATTCGCTTGTTAGTGCTCGTGGGGTTCTAAGTCTGAACTTTGGAATTAAATAAGTAAACCCCACAAGGTGTAAAATAAATTAATAAAATAAGGCAAGAACATAAAATGTAACTGGGCACCTTAACAATGTTATTTAACTATAACACTACTCGTATTATTAACAAGCAACCTAATCCTAAACGAAGCAAAAAAAATAGAATTATAAAAAAATATATGTGTTTCTGAATAATAAAGATTTTAATAACGATAATTAATAAAGATTTTTGAATATTACTCATTTTTTTTTGTAAAAATTGTACCACTAAAAGTATTGTAATGTACCACCGGTGGTACGTGTTCCACAAACTGAGAACCGGTGGTTTAGGGTATCATAAGGAAGGGAAAGTTAACAGGAATCAATTCAATTCTTACGCAGTGATATTTCTGCGGACGTGTTTTTGATACTTCATTGCTTCAACATGGGCATTCTTCATATGCGGTATACGAGGATGCTACTTTTGCCGACAATTACTAAGATTTTCGTTACTGACTAAGGATTTGTACTTCGATTTCACAACATTTATTGCTGAAAGTAAAGATTTACAGGACTAAATGGAACCCAAATCGTCAAAATTCAAAAAAATGCTTTTTATTTCATGCTGATGGCAACGGTGCCATTTAAAAAAAAAAAATTGCTGTCTATTTGATCAGATTTTACTCAGGCAATCGATTTTTCAAATAATCTATCGGTTGTCGGTTTTGCTGTGAAGTTCAGTTTTCAGGAAGTTTACTTGAAAATAAAAATAAAAAAAAAAGACTTTGATTCGGTAAAGCAAGAAGTTTGAGGTTTATCTGTAGCGATCGCCACATTTGGTTATTATTCTTTCCAACAAAGAAGGCTAACAAGGAAGCGTAAACTCTCGATTTATCTGATGATACAGTGCTGTTGGGCAACATCCAAGATTTTCAAAAATAAAGTTTTGAAAATTTCAAAAGTCGTCAAAATGGTCGAATCTTGCAACAAAACTATAAAATAATAAATGAAGGGGTAACAAGTGAACGTTATATATGTAGATATATGCATTTTGGCTGTCAAAATATGATGATTTAAAATGGAAAGTTCAATAGAATTGACGTAAATTTAATCTTTGAAAAATTAAGTCACGCTACAAAAAATTCTGGAAGTCAATATTGCTGTGGGGAGATGTCTGATACTCTGTAGTTATTTTAGCGCGGTACAGATAGTACATACTTTACGTAATAATAAATGTGCTGACAGCGAATTAAATATGTATTATAGATTAGGTGCAGTAAAAATGATTAAAGCCGTAATTGATACTTGCTTATTATTCCCCTCGATGGTCAAAGCTAGCTACCGTCGAACTATGAAATTTGGTGAAGATCTCGCTGAAGTTGTGCCAGTTATTCCTGTGTAATTTTGAAGGTACTGACGCCTTTTTTATTTAATAAATAATCAGTATTTGATCCGCTTCGTTTTTGCGCTACGTTTAAAAAGAGTTTTATCGATTTCTGCTGTTCTATTAAGCCCTCCGATTTTACCGGAAGCTCTGCTTAGAACGCTATGAGTGCAAACTTCTCGCAGGTGAACATTCCAGTCTATTTCTGTTTTTTCTGCCAAATTCAACTAAAAGTATCATATCCATTTGTACCAACAGTTTTTGATAATAAATTCCCACTACTTTGAAATAATCCCCTGTTTGCTGTTCTGTAGAAGGCAGCTCCTAAATTTTAATAATTTTTTTCAAAATTCAAGAAATTATACAACAATAATAGTTACTGTATGTCCTTTTTCACATAAATTAATGGTAGCTGATCAATGGTAATAGTGTTTGTAACAAACATATTTTGAAATAAAAAGTACCTAAAATTTAACGTGGAAGCTCCTTATTCCATTCTTATCAGCTAGACTGGAATCTGTCACATGTGCAGAGTAAGAAATCAGCTTATTATTTCCTTTATTTTTTGAATTTTTTTAGAGATTCATAAAATTTCGAAAAAAAATATATATAATTAAATGTTGTAATATCAATAAGCTGTTAGAATGACTGGTGTCTGATACGACAGCAGAAACGAAAGAACGAAGAACAAAACCTAGAAATTTAAAAATGTAAACGTACAAAACATCGAATCAAAAATAAAGTGGTAAGTAAATTTTATTGTATCGAAACATAAACATACAAACTTATTCACGAAATCAGTAAGTAACCGCAAAAGCAGGTTTTTGTATTTTAACTTCTTAGATACATAAAAGGCACATTTTGAGATAATCTACAATCCCTTTGTTTTTCATCACGACAATTCGTACGATGATGTTTGTCAACTGCAAAGTTTCCTTGCCACTTTGGGATATTTTGTAAGCTGGTATTTTATCATTGCTAAATTTTATCCTTGCATTTTTTTCCTCCCCAGTATTTTGCACGGCAATGGTTTCCTTCTCTTTTTGTTTCTTCCCCGATAGTTACCGTTACAGTTTTTCATCGAGAACCATATAACTGGGCTTAAATGCAAGTAAAGTCACTTAATTTGATTTTGATAGCTTATTTTATAAAGCTCTGAAAACTTCTTAATAAAACATAGAAATGATACAGATAAAGTAATATTAAACGAATAAAAATGTACAAAATAGCAAAATACCATTACTAATATTCTATGTGTAAAGAACTAAAATACTGTAAACAATAACGAGATCAAGTGATAAGACTAGGCTATTGGGCAACATCCAAGGCTATACAATGCAAGAAGCATTCAAACAATATTTCCAAGCGGATAGAATAACGGAAAACCTTCATTTTTCTAACCAGCAGGTTTTTATCCGAAGTAATAAAATTTATCTGGAAAAAGGAATGTTATCAGATATAAGATGGGCGAAGCATAACTGTGTTACTGAAAAGTGTGGTTAAGTTTAAATTATATTGTATATCTAAATAAAATCGGCAATATAAAGTGATTTGTAAGAAAGAAAGACATTATGATTTCGGGAATCATTGTTGGACCGATGAAAAATGTAAAACTAGTTTTGGTAAATTCAAAGAAGAATTTCTAGTATATGTACTTAAATAATGCAATATTAATAAGAGTTAAATTTTTACGAAGTACATAGTTTTGAGCTCAATGTGTAAGATCGGAGTGTACTGAGATCCACAATAAAATTAACCTGTAATTTTTTACTATCAAATTTATTCCATTGTATTTTCGCATTTATCACACTTGATCAGATGACACCACTAAAAATTTATTGAGGGATAATTTTATACACAGATGACTTTTTTTTTAATGTCTAACAATTTTGTTTTCTAAAAATATCGTAATGTAAGCACTGATATTTCTGTTGTTGTTTTACCAATTAATTTTAATTTTTACTATCATTTTATTGAAATCAAAAGTAGTTACAAGAAATGGATACGATGTTTTAATGGTCTGTGAATGAGTATTCGATATTATTTAAAGTATGAAAATTGGGACCTTTTGAACAATCTTTCGAGGTCTGTAAACAGCAATTAAAGTTTACGAGAAATGGTTTCTGTAAATTATCGTGACACATTTCGAACTAAACTGATGAATTCTTGATTATTTACAACACTTATTTGTACACAGTTTTAATTACTGATTAGGCCCATTTAAATTAGCCTAAAATCCCAAATCTAAAGAAAACTTTCACTTGTCTACACGTTTACCGATTTGGCCCATAAAAACTAGCGTAAAATCCCAAACTCTAACGAAAACTGTCACATTTGCACGCAGATTTAATTACTGATTAGACCCATAAAAACTGGCTAAAATTCGAAATTCTAAAGAAAACACTCATTTGTATATAGGTTTAAGTACTGATTAGGCCCCTAAAAACTAGCTCAAAATCCCAAACACTAAATTAGTTTCGTTTGAGTTGTATAAATTATACAAAGATTTAATTACTGATTAGGCCCGTAAATTTACTAACTTAATATATCAAATGCTAAAGGAATCTCATTTGTACTCAGATTTAATCACTGACTAGGCCCATAAAAATAGCCTGAAATCCCAGTTTCTAAAGGAAACTCTCATTTATGCACAGATTTAATTACTGGTTAGGCTCGTAAAGTCTAGCCTAATACCCCAAACCCTAAAGGAAACTCTCATTTGCAAACAGATTTAATTACAGATTAGGCCCGAAAAAACTAGCCTAACATCCCAAATTCTAAAGGAAACTCATTTATGCATAGATTTAATTACTGATTAGGCCCAAAAGGAACTATTCCAAAGGAAACTCTCATTTGTACACAGAATTAATTACAGATTAGACCCATAAAAATTAGCCTAAAATCCCGAATTCTAACAAGAAATACTTCATAACTTCTCGTAATCCTTTTTTCTCTTACGAAAGCAGAATAAGTAAGTGTTAGAAGAGCACTAAAGCACCGTGCCTGCAATCCCAGACTCTTTTAATTGGGCTTTGTATTACACATATTTCAATTTGCATTCATAATTTATTTTCTTTCTTAATAATTTTGGCAACAATAGTTTTACAGATATTCCAATCGAAAAATAAAAATATGGTAAAAATTTCAACAAAATGAAACCTAATTAACTTAATTAATTTTAGCCCTTTAGACCTGTCAGTGTTTCAAGCAATGTATAAAAGAAAATTATTTAAATGAATTAATTTTTAAATTTTACTTTATGAAGTAAAAAATAAGTGTTATTGCTTATTACGTATTGCAAATTGACCTTTTGTGTACTTTTCATTTCTTTTAAATGCTTTAAATGCAAACTGCATAACATAAAAACATTTAAATTACAAATATTATTTAGTAACTAATAAATGCCATTCTGGAAATTACGTTATATATGTATAAATATATCTGAGCGTTACTGAATAACAACTTACCAAACACATACTTGGAGCTTTAATCCTGCTGGAGAATTATATTTTTATTCTAAATAGATAACAATGGAATAGAAAGCACAAAAATATAGCAAAATTTTTAAGAAATTGTACTTGATTACTAAGCTATTTCAAAAATGTAAACTGTTCAAAATTTTTCGAATTCGTTCACCTAAATGTTTATAATTATTTCAATTTCCGTTGAAAGTATGACGAAAATCTAACATAATTTTAAAAAACTACAAAGGCCTGTGATTACTTAAGAAATAAATATATAAATCAATAATAAATCTTTAATCAGTTCTCTCAATTTAATTTTATTTTTGTAAAAATTCTTGCTAGAATAAAATTTAATATTTTATATCAGTAATAATTCAGTATTTTAATGATCCAAAAGTTCGGAAAGAACTTTTCCGCATACGAGAATAGACAAACTTCGAAGGGAAGAAATACAGCTTACCTCGGAATACGTGATGCTCGACGAGACGATTTGGAAATTATGATTGAATTTGCAAACTTCTGCACTGTTTAGCTGCTGTAAAAACGCCGACGATTCTTCTGCCATGTGGTGGAAGCTTTCTGCGAAACAAGCCGTTTGTTTTATGCCATACCTGGCAACTGTCACAGTCGAAAGACGAAAGGAGACAATGCCTTCTAAACCAAGTATGGAGAATCAGTTTTTTGCTCCTCCGCGTTTTGGGAGGCGTTCAGGTGGTGAAAATTTCATGGTCATTTTGTAGTAACTAAGAAAAAGGAGAAACCTTGATTTATGAAGGATTAGGAGGGAAGGACGGAAGCTTCAGATGAGAAATATGCAGATTTTTAAATTTCATCGATTCTGCTCTTCTAGAGACTTTCACATTGCTTTTATATAGGGCAAAGGATACATTGATACGATGCAGTTCAGAAACAATAAAGCCGTTTAGTACACATAGTATAAAGTACAGTATAAGGAGAAGTAGATTTTAACCTATAAACGGCCATTCCTGAAGGCCATTTATAATTCAAAATGCTCTTAAATTTGAAATTATTTTCTCCATCCCAAATAATATAAAACAATTAACCCATTTTTGGAGCATACATGTGGGCTTATTGATGATTTTACAACAGTACTTTCTTAACATAAAACTAATAGAAATTATTAAATAAGACAGAAAAGGTAAACGCAGTACTAAATAGACAAAGTAAACATTAACTGGATATTAATTTGCCTTATCTGTGAAGAACACTTTGTAAGGTATTTTCTACTTCCTTCGAGAATGCCATCGTGGTGTAACGGTAAGCATATTAGGCGCATATTCTAGAGATCCAGCTTCGAGTCCTGGTGAAGGCATTGCTCATTTTTCATGTTTCCTACTTCAAAATAGTCTAATGACTCTATAGTAGCTCCCGAACTAAAAGGTGTGGACAATAATTGGTCACCACCAGGATTTGGCGATTGGATCCCCTAATCCCCAGTCGCCCTTTAAACGGGGGTATATAAGGTATATTCTCCCTCCTTCGGCATGCCTTTGTGATGTAACGGTAGCACAATCGGCGCGGATTCCAGAGTTCCAGATTCGAGATCCGGCGAGAGCATTGCTCATTTTTCATACCTCCAGCATCAAAATAACCTAATGACTGTACAAAGTGACGATGTAAAAGACATATTATTGTTTGAATCGGGATTCCTTCATCATAAAAAAGGAAATAACAGGCTTCCCGGGCTTCTTTTTTTGTATTTTAGCAGCACTCTAATCTGCCTGAGACTGGCAGGGTCTCTGTCTCATTAAAAACTCGTCCATTAAGATTTGTAACTTAGTATATTTTAAAATGTTTCTAAAACGAGACCTGGCATTCGCATTGAAAATACTTATAGAGTGGCTTTCTATTGCTTTATCAAGATGAAGTCATTCCCTGCAACTTTATTTTTATTCCATTTTTAAAAAATTTTGCGTGTCGAGGAGTTAAGATTATCTTCATTTTTTTCTTTCTCTGAAGACATTTCATTGCTGCATTGCTCAGTTGCCTTTCACTTTTGTAGTCTTAATTTCTCAACGTCTTCATTTGTAATTTCCATTTTTGTCGAGAGGAGACACAGTGGCATGGGCAACGGAAATGTGTTCATATGAAAGCTCTCAAAGTCTCTGCCTGGAATGCAATATGCCCACAGTTTCTGCAGGCTGAATTCACATGATTCGTTTCCTGCCAGACTTTATCAATGAGAATTAAGCAATGGAGAGTATCAAAATGGTTTTTCCAGACCATTAGCACCGTGTCAAATGCTATGCATTTGAAAAATAAATTGTTGGCGGCTTTTGTGTTTGTTACTCGAAACATCTTTCGTCACTCACTATGGTTGTTTGCTCAGAAATTCATTTTTCTGTAATGAAAGGTATTTATTACTCTGAGGTTCCACTGTAATTATTTATGATAGAGAGACCATTAAAAGTGTCTATGGATAGGAAAAATAGCAAGGTTTAACCAACCTTTATGAAGACTTTGCAAAATTAGTTATAATGCCACACGTTTTACTGATATATTTAAGGACATGAGGAATAGTAAAGTTTTACCTCTTACGAGCAGCTTACTATTACTTACTTACTTACTTACGACATTATTTAGACTGTAATTGAAGCATTGCTATAAACTTAGTAACGTTGCTATAAACTTAGTAAAGTAGTAATAAAACCACTTGAGGCTGCCTGAATACCCTGCCTTAAAACCAGATGATTTAAATGTACGAGAGGCACATTCATAGCATACTTAACATATCCGTGAAAAAAAATCACACATGTAAAATCATGTTGTAGGCATAAAGGATATCCATTTTACATTACAGAGTCCTAATCGTGTGATATTAAGTCTTTGAAACCCTACTGGAAGAACGAGTGAATTATCGCTTTGTTTGAAATATCACACTTCCTTTTGAATTAAATCTTAGAAAGAAACTTGGAAAGTCTTAGAAAGATTTTAGATAACCTTTCCTTTAACTTTTGAAATGAACAGAAAGCATAATTTATGCGTACAAATAAACTACGCCACTGGTATTTAAAATAACAAATTTAAAACTTCAAATTAAGCATATCGTAGATGGAGACTACACAAACTGGTATACTTGAGCTGGTTCAAAATTTAAATGGTGTGCATGAACATCAGCTAGCAAAACGGTTAAAGTCGAAATATAAACGGTAGAATTGGTCAGTAGAAAATTAAGCTTTGAGGGCCACAGCCATAAGGCGTGTAAAACATTCAAAAACTGACTTAAAAACACTACAAATTTCATCCTGGTGAGGATTACGGCAAAGAGAAGTCACAGTAAAAATTTAAACTATAATAATTGGTTAATTAACATCAAATAGCTTACAACCTGTTCTTGTGAAACAGCAATCAGCGTATCAGTCGTGTAATCTGAAGGTCTTGAATACGATTACTAGCGAAAGAAAGCGTGACTAATCCTTCAGCGATTTCCCGCTTCCGAACTAAGATGAAGATTCAAAATTTAGAATAGATTGGTCTTTCATTTGATAAATCTGTTTAAGAAGTGTTTAAGATTTACTTCGTAATTTTTAATATAGATAGTTTGAATTTTTATGTATTTTTTCCTTGTCGCAAAGTGAGATTGTTTGTTTGTTTGCTTAATTTCTTTTATACATCGTTTTAGATTTATTACAGTATTTGAATAGAACATGTAGCAATGAATAGATAATTCTTCAGATGATATACATAATTTTTGTGGTTTCTAAGTTATAAAATGAATGGTATGTAACACTGTTAAGTGAACCAGCGCCAGAGTGTCGCGATGGTAAACAAATAGCGCACCGTTGGATTCGAAATGTGTGTGGGAAGCCAGAGAGTGTCGCTGTGGTAAACATACATATAGTGAATTTTAAAGAGTGCATTTATTCTACTGTGGTTTATGCGCTATCGGCGAAGTAGATTTAATTCAATCCAATAAGTTTAAATGAAATACAAAATGCGTATAATTTAATATTCCGTACAAGGAAATCATGTGGTGCACACATCAGATTTTTTACGTTTACAATATGGCTTCTGGCAGCCGCATCTTGCAGTCACTTACTCTCGTCAGCTCTGCATATGTTGTATTCGGGTTTTAGCGTCTTAATAGTGATGTCTTAAAAATACGTTCCGCTAAATAACTGAGACAGCTTAAGTAAATTGTTTTATGTGTAACCTGTGACTACGCTATCTACAACTTAACTTTCTGTTAGGTTAATTTAAATACAGCAATGTAGGGGAAGTTTGTTTATAGCATAAGCTGTGCTTTTCTGTTCAATTTAAGCTTAAATAAGAAGGTTATTTTAACATTTTCTTAATTCTGTGACTATTTCTAACTCGGAGGTAATTCGCTATCAGTCTATTAGGGTCTGGAGGACTGTGACACTAGCTTCTAGATATAACAGAACCCTACATATTGTTTAAAAAAATCCCGGAGTCTGGTGACGTGTGACTGACTGAGCTTCCCACACGTTTTGACTTTGGAAGTTCTTTTCAGGATCAGTTTCTATGACGGAGCCTCTTCAAGCCCTCATTCAAGACTCGAGTTAAAAGTCAACGATGTTCAGGAATAATGTCATGGAAGGAAAAAGAGAGAACCAGATGGTAAAAAAATGTTGAGTAAGGGCAATTATACTTTAAAAATTTTGCAATTCCCCATAGAATTTCAATTTGTTCTCAACTGCATGATATTTTATTTTCAATTATATCAACAACACATATGACATTTTCAAAACTTGGACATGCATAAAAGCTCTTTCAAAATTTAAAAAATGAATCCATTTGCTTAACAAGAAATGTCATATTACTGGTGAGAGCAAGAACAAAAATGATCCATATATGAATTCTGTTCCTCTGGTTTAATCATTATATCTAACTCAATTCAAATATAATTCGTTCAGTCCTTATTATTCGAAATTTCATTAATGTTACAGAAGACTGTCCTAATTTAATTTTGCTGACTATAGCACAAATATATTGCTCTGTAATGCAACAGGTGGTCCACATTTAGACATAACATAAAATAACTTATAAAAGTTTAGTAAGACTATAAGATATTTCTCCCGCCTTCTTAGCCTGCCTTCGGGATGTAGAGGTCAGCACACTCGGCACGTGTGTCGAGAGGTCCGTGATCCAAGTCCCGGCGAGGGCATTGCTCATTTTTCCTCTCTCCTGCTTCAAATAACCTAATGTCTCTACAAGACACCTCTATGCTTTGCTCAGTTTTTTTTTACTTAAGATTCAATTTAAGATAGCTGAAAGCAAATACTGACTCCTGCGTAAGTACCTTCCATGCTTTGTTCTGGTACGTGTGCAGGTGGAGAAACCCGCTTCACTATGTAGTTGAGAAATGCTGCAATACTAATTTTTTTTTCTCAGAAAAGACATGGAATTCATTTAGCAGATGTAGTTAAGAATGAAGTCTACCTGGGTTTCGAAACACTATTAAATCTATGAGAACCTTGTATGCTGATGAATACACGGATCACCCATTTAAAGTCATTGAGCGTTCTCTCTCTTGATCTGTCGAAAACTAATCTTCAGACATGTCTTTCAAAGTTTCGGGATGGGCCTGAATATTTTTCCGTATTTTATCTTGAACCTTGGTGTCATTTTCAGTTAAAAAGTGTTTTTAAGAGATAAACAATCGATATCTTCCATTTTACACCCTCCGAAAGTACATAACCTTTCTCTTAAAAGAAGACGCTTTGGATTTCGCATAAGAAAGCTGTGGCATTTCTTAATTAAAATAATAGATTTACTAAAATTGTCCGCCGAATTTACCAGCCAGCATGCTCAATTTTCATCATTTAAAGTAATCGGAAAAAAGTTTTGTGACTGTTTTCAGCTGTTCGTTTGTAGAAGTGGTAAATACTAGTTTCCAAGCAGTAAAATATGTATAGTCGCGGTCCGCTCCACAAAAGACTTTCACCCTGACCCAAAAGCCAAACAAGGATGACAATAGCCATTACATACTCTTCTGTCGTCGTCCTCGATGTCTCATAGTTGCATTAAAAGGGCATTAGTGACTGGCTTCATGTTTGATTTCGGGAATGACATAGGCAATATCCGTATATATTTTCCGTCTGAAACAACCTGTTTTGCAATTTCATCTGTTTTTCATTTACTGCTTATTTTAGACTGCATACTTCGTCCTTGTCTGTCTTTCAACGCTGAAAGTTATCAAACATCAACAGCTCTTTTCATATGTCAAAAAATATTGGTCATAATTATGAATGAAGGTAATGACACACGAAATTTATACTCACAGAAAAGAAGCATGTATCTGTATCATGCTCTGTTATTTATGCTTACAATTAAGGAAGTGCACGAAGGTTTCATCCATCGTCCCATACCTGTATGAAATCTTTTCTGGATCCTGATAAAGCACTGACAAAAGTTGTCAGGACTTAGTGTTCTGTGCATCCTTTTTGGTAACATGATAAATTCTGTAAAGTGTTCTTTACCTCAAATAGTCAGTCCTGAACTGGAACAGGGAGCGGAAGGTACGCTATGTTCTGATGTAACTGCTTGGCTGGAGAATAACTGCACGTGAAAGGGATTTGAAATCCTCTTTTATTAAATCACTATTAATAACAAACCTCCCAATCCCAAAACTTAACAATCAAATAAATTTAAAACTAAACCTAAAATAGAACTTAAATTAAACTTTGCTTCGCAGAGCAATTCGCGGAAGTTGGCCTCTACCGAAAAGGGTGCGTAGCAAGGTATACTAAATACTACCGCACTTTAATTTGTTTTACAATGCAATCACGTAGTAAGCACTATGGCTTATAAATTTAAACTGCTAACTGGTCAGACAAACGTTGAGCGGCGTGACCGTGATCTGAGGCAAAGCTCTCACACACCGAGAGATTTCTACCTCTGGCTTAAATAGTACTTGGCCGTACTTCAAAATTAGCATAAGCTAAAAACGCGCGCTTCTTCTGACAGGAAGTTGAAGCAGAGAGGAGATAGAAAAGATTTAAATTAAAGTAAACTTGGTTAGTTTAACTAAAACCTTACAAAGTGACTTCGAATTTCTCATACGATTTGTCTTCTGTACCTTTGTGAACGTTCTGGATACCCATAGGACAAAAGATTCTTCTTATCATAAAATGTATTCTTAAAATTAATTCTGTACTATCGAATTAAATACCTATAATCTCTGTTACATATCTAATAATCACTCGTGTTTTCTTTACTTGGGTAATAATATCCTTACGGACATAAAACTGAAGCATGATAATTTTGCTAAGTTCTACCGCAGCGAATTCCCGCTATATATTTGGCACGTGTTATAATAATTGGAACACTACCTACTAATATCTCTAATAAATCTTTATTAGTGCCTTATGTCGATGTGCACTTTAATCATAAGTACTTTACCACAGCTCGAACTGCAACTTCGTCCGTCTTTGGAATATAGGCTAGCATGATTCCGATTTTGGCTATTTTAAAATTGCAAACACTTAAGCCTCAGATATCAAATTTGCGATCAGGTACTGTATAACATTAAATGGTATTGTGTAAAAATTCCATCTATACAGTCATTGGGTTTTTTTGATGCTGCAGACGTGAAAAATGTGCAATGCCCTCGCCGGGACTCGAAGCCTGGACCTCCTGAATACGTGTCGAGTATGCTTCCAACTACACTACGAACGGAAAGGGAGAAAAAAACCTTATAAATTTGCTTACATTTTATTCGTTTTCTACGAAATACTGATAGCCTTTCGTATACACGGTTCTGCATACAGGAGTTATCGTTTACCAATGAAGGACTATGGACACAAAAAATAATGCTGAATATTAATGCAGATGTATCTTTTTTCTATCGGCTTCCAAGGCGTCTTCATTACAAGCTGAGTGAATTCTCGTAGTATAAGATTTCTGAAGCAAATGAAAACTTCGGTTCCGTTTTAAAGCAAATAATTCACAATGCCGAACCAAAAGCATTTTTTTTATCCAAACGATCTGAAAGAGTTGTTGAAACACAAATAAATAAAAATTTTATTACTGTTCAAGGTCATTCATTTCGAAATCAGTAGACACGAAACTCACACATGATGCAATCTCCAACTGGAATATGAATGTCGTGAGTATCTCTTTCACTTGAGGCAATGCGAAAGAATTAGTTCTCTTCAGCGGGATAAAACCAGAAATCGCAAAGCAATTGCTCTTTGAGATTTTATAAATCGCAGTATTAGTTTGGGTGAAAATAGTTTCATACCAACTTCATTCATTTTATGACTCAGAATGCACAAGAAATTATATCATCAGAAGAATTACCTAATCGTTGTAACATGCTCTATCCAAATACTATTTATAAATCTAAAATCATGCATAAAAGAAATTAAACAAACAAAAAGAAAAAAAGAAATAGAATTTTTCACAGACGATTCAGTATTTCTCATTCAATTAATTCAGTTCTCACTTCGTGACAAGGCAAAAATACATAAAAACTGAAAATATCTGTATTAAAAATTACGAAGTAAATCTTAAACACTTATTTCTTCGAATAACTTCCAGCATGGATTAAGCACGATTTAATTCGCAGTAATAAAAGAGGGTGTTATCTTTGTTGTTACGAAGCTTACTTTCTATAGATTGGCAATGAATCTATTATTCTCCTAAGTTTCAAATGTAAACAAATACGTCCGCCATGAGAAAAATTATTTTGCAAACCCTGAAGTCATTGGTTTTCAAACTTCACGCTGGTAAAGCCCTTTTCAGAGTCAACTCCTCGAGCGAAGCCTCTTTATGTCTTACTAGCGGAAGTATCCGATGCCAATTAAGGTAGATTGAGAGTAATGTATCTAACAACAGAGAGAACGATACCGCTGTAATCCTTCTCTAATAACGATACAAAAAATAAAATTCATAGTCATACACTTTTCCCTCTGATGTGATATGGAATTCACATAAAACATTTTGATAGAAAAATAAGCTAATGCTCTCTAATTATATCAGCAATAATATCACGCAGTTTTTAATGATTTTCGTCTTTATACTCAAATGGTCATAAAATCTCAAGTTCCATCCAATATTTCACCTATTTTCAGTTTTAGTCGATTTAATGTGGCAAAAAATTGATCATAATTGATCAGAAATCAATAACGTGAACAAACAAACAAACAAACACACATTCTTCTTTATATGTATAGATTTTTTAAAACTTACAAATTTTTTATTAAAAAACTCTACGATTTGAAAGCGAGCAGTACAACACTTTTCGAAATAAATCATTTTTATCTCCAAACGCGCGAAAATGTTGCCACTCGGAAAAATGAGGGTGGAAATGAGTGTTTTCAGAGTTTTTAATTAATATCTCGGCTGATTAAAGTCGTACAAAGATGGGAACAGTCGAAATAGTTTCCCGCTAACTTTTGGAATCGGGAACAATGTATTTAATGTTTGACAATGCTATTTTTATTTCATCGCAAAACTTAGGAATTTTGTAATTATCAAACTCTACAATTTGAAAGCGAGCAGTGGCAACGCTTCTCGAATTAAAGCAGATTTTCATCTCCAGCTTGCGAGACTGTTGCCACTCGCAAAAATGAGGGCGGAAATTATCGCTTTTCAGAGTTTTTAATTAATATCTCTGATTTTAGCTACTTTTCTTTGGCAAAAAAGTTGATGTCGACTTTTTCCAAGATCCAGAAAAGAATGTAGAAAGTTTCGTGACGATAGCTATAGAAGTGACTAAGTATTAGAGGACAACCAAACACAGAGATATTTATATATATATATATATATAGATAATGTAAGTTAATAATGTTTAGGGATAGTATTATAGGGGTAGGAAAAGTATAGATAGTAAGGAAATGTAATGTAAGAAAATATTTAAACAGCTTTTCAATCATGAAATGAAATTGCATTTAAAAATTTTACACTTACCATAATATCTCAATTTATTCTCAGTGTGATATTGTTAAAAGTTTAACCATATGCAAAAATTGTTCTAAAGCTCGATAGCTCAAATCACTTTGTGTAACAACAGATATTTTGCATTATTGCTAAGATGAATATTAATATTGTTACGGATTTTGTATTTATTTAGCTATTTATTTAGAATTGTAATTAAAACTGTTTTATTTTCCCGTGCAAAGCAGCGCGTCACGAATTGTAAAAAAAAGCTTCGCGGGAAAAGCAAAAATACAAGAGCGCGTGAATTTAACATTTAATAAATATGTAGATATTTCGTAATTGCTGTGTCTATCCAGAAATTCGAGAAAATAGATTTTACGGGAATAATCTCGTGCTTAATCAAAAAGCTTAGAAAAGTTGGATTAAAACATCTCTTCAGTTGTTGTTGTTTTAAGCGAACTGTATTGTTTACTTAATGCTTTTACTGATAGTATAGAATTCGGTGTGATATCAAATTAGTTTCTCTTTTTTTTTTGAATTTGAGTTTTATTTAACGCTTTAATAGTTTAAGATATAACTGTTCGCGCCTTATGTAAATTTTGAATTTGTTCTCTGCAAGAGGGCGCCTGCGAGCGCCGAACTATATCTACTGTACCAACTTGTTCTTCTTACGGCTAATAAACGTAGTAACGAACGTCTGTGTCTACTTTCCATCCACCTCAACATGGTCCGTCGAGCCGGAGCAAACTTTGGATGATGTGTGAAGACATTTGGACGTTCTAAAATAACAGGATATTTCGTGCAGAAGAAACGGATTATACTTTGTGTCTGGTTGTGAGAACAGCAGCCGAAATATGGAGTGCCTTCTAAAGCAAAAGCGAATCATCAAGGGTAAGCTAACTCGTTTAATCTCACAAGTAAATAGTTTGCAAAATCAAGAAAATTCTGTTTCTGTTATTGAAGTGTATGAAAGTGATGTCAGGGCTTTGGATGCTGAAGTGAATAGTTTAAACGATAACATTCTTAGTACTTGTTCCGACGTGGAGTTTAATAAGTATGAAATAGAAATGCATGAACTATTTTCTAAATTGGATGTATTAAAAATTACTTTAAAGGAAGAATTTAGAAAGTTAACTAATGCATGTCAAGATATAATGAATGTTAATGCAAATGGTTTAAAACTCCCTCGCGTGGAACTGCCAATGTTTACTTCTAATTACGTTGATTGGATATCATTCCGGGATTTATTTCTTGCCAGCGTTGGAAATAATAATACATTAAGTGACAGTCAAAAATTGCAATACCTTAAGCTTTCTGTGAAAGGTGAAGCTGCTGCGTTACTACAATCAATTCAAATTTCAAATGCGAATTACGCAAAGGCGTGGAAAGCGCTTACTGAACGTTACGAAAACGAAATAGAAATAACAAATTCAGCGTTAAATAGATTAATTTCACAACCTGTTCTAAAGCACGAATCGGCTTCAGGTCTGCGGAGATTAATTGATACAACACAACAGTGTATTGATACATTAAAAATCCTTAAACAGCCAGTAGAGCATTGGGATACTATGATTATTTTTCTGTTAAAAGGAAAACTTGATCATGAAACACTGAGAGAATGGACAATGGAGCAGGCAAACAAAAAAATTTCTGCTTTCGCTGAGTTCAAACTCTTTATTTTAAACAGAGCAAATGCTATTGCTTCGTTGGCAAAGTGCCAGAGGGAGAAGGCGGGTTTGCTTTCTGAAACTAAAACTCACGGTTCAGGTGGTAGATACGCTTTTTCGTCCCAAGTTGTGGCTAATATTTGCGTTCATTGCAAGAGTAACTCTCATTCTCAATTATTTAAATGTGATAGCTTTTTAGAACTCCCTATCAAAGAAAAATGGGATATTGTTAAAAAGAATAAATTATGTGCTAATTGTTTGAAAGATAGTAAAACGCATCCCACGTTCAAATGTCGTGCAGGCATGTGTAAATCTTGTTCAAAGCCACATAATACAGTGTTATGTTCAAAAAATTCAAATGATGAAAAATGTCATACACCCACGGAACACGCGGCTTCTACTGTTAGTAGCAATAACGCCACGGTGCCTGTTGCGCAGGCAGTTCTGTTACCTACTGCAATTGTTTATGTTAAAGATATTAATGGCGATTTACAAAAATGCAGGATTCTAATTGATTCAGGCAGCCAGGGCTCATTTATTCGGGAGCACTGTGTAAATTTATTGCAGCTGAAGCGCACTAGTGCAAACATAAGTGTAAATGGCTTAAGCTCGCAAAAGATTGGTAAAGTTTCAGGTTCAGTTCAATTGCAAGTATCATCTCTATTTTATAAAAACGCAAGCATTTCAGTTAATGCATTAATTATACCTAAGATCACATGTGACCTTCCTCAATATCAAGTTGATAGGTCTGTTTTGATAGATTTTAAACACTTGCGGTTGGCAGATACGAATTGCTTCCATCCTGGCCCAATAGATATTCTTTTGGGCGCAGATGTATTTGGCGAGATAATGCTTCATGGGCGTTTAACTGCTCTAAGACATTCGTTAACAGCCTTAGAATCAATATTCGGTTGGGTCATTATCGGCAAGACGAAATCTGTATCACAAACAATTATATCTAATTATGCTAGTTGTAGCAGTGTTCAATTTGAGCTTGTGGCTACTGATTGTTGAAATAGTGTTTCAAGGTGGGCGGCATGTTCGCGCCTTATGTAAATTTTGAATTTGTTCTCTGCAAGAGGGCGCCTGCGAGCGCCGAACTATATCTACTGTACCAACTTGTTCTTCTTACGGCCAATAAACGTAGTAACGAACGTCTGTGTCTACTTTCCATCCACCTCAACAATAACTATTGTGAGATATTGCGACATTGTACGAACTGTACGAGGAAATACTTAAGCATTTTGTTTTATTTCTTATGAAAAGAATAAATTTTATTAATTTTTTATCGACTTGGACATTCAATCCATTACGAACCCGTAAGCACTCAACAATATCATTAAAGTCATTTAAAACCATACTATTGCTCCCTGTCGTCACAACGAATTTCTTGAAAGTATCAATTTCTTTGGGAACTGCAGAAACTCTGTCATCAATTTGTTGTTAGATTTGGTGTTGCATGACAGAGACCTTTCCTTCGATTCGTTGCTCTACCGCAGAAACTCTTCTTGAGTTTCTCCAACTTTGTCTTCAACTGTATCTATTGCTCCTTCCATAGCCCCGAACTTGTTTTCTATCATGCAGGCAATTTCTCTTTTCATTTCCTCTTGACATAATATTGTTTAACAGCTTTCATCTCTTCTTTAACGGAAACTTGACCAGCTTCCATCTTTTCTTTAACAGACTCTTGTCCTACTTTAATATCTTCTTTAAAGGATGCTTGTCCAGCTTCCATCTTTTTTTGAAATGCAGCAAAGGCAGACACGAGCTGTCTCAATTGTTCTTCCACCCCTCTTGTGATTGGCATTCAAATCCTACTTCTGACACCAAAACGTGTTGCGTGCGTACGGTTTCGTAATGGATTGAATGTACAAGTCGATAGAAAGTTAATAAAATTTATTCTTTTGACAAGAAATAAAAAAATGCTGAAATATTTCCTCAGAGATATTCGTACAATATCACAATATCTCATAGTAGTTATATTTCGAACTACTAAGATCGTTAAGCAGAACTCAATTCAAAACAGAGAAGCTAATTCGATCACACAGCGAATTCGCTACAATAAATAACAGCACTAAGTAAACAACAACACTTCGTTTAAACAACTACAACTGAGCTGAGATGTTTTAATCAACCTTTTATAAGCTTTTTAATTAAGCCCGACATCAGTCTGGTATTTTCTCTATTTTTCTGGATAGCAAAAACAATTACGAAATATCTATTTATTAAATGTTAAATGCATGCGCTCTTATATCTTTACTTTTCCAGCGAACTTTTCTCTTAAAATTCGTCACCCGCTGCATTGCACGGGAAAATAAAACAATTTTAATTACAATTTTACTAAAAATAAATACAAAATCCGTAAAAATATCAATAATATCGCTATGCATTTGTAGTCCAACGTCAGGATTGGGATATTTATGTTCATTATTAGTATAACGTAAATCAATGTCCAAGCGCCTTAATCTCAGCATGTGAATCGGTGAGATCAGTATCAGTATAATTTTGCAAATCGCTGGGATTCATATTAAATGCATTTGTATCAGCATCTGATTTAACAAAGTCAGCACTAAATTCCTTGTTTATTAATTATTATTCCTTAAGTATCAAAACTGAGTTCACCTTGGTTCAGGATATTTCCATTACTATTCATAACTAATTGATAACTGGTGGTGATAGGTGTAAGAAAACTGTCATCACTTTGGTTTTCATGATCCAGGTTAGAGCATTGATCTTTATTACCAAAATAAGAAACATCAATGGCATTGTTAATAAAAAGCTTTAAATGAGTAAAATAATCGATAAAGCCAGTATTTCTATCAATATGTGAACAAAATTTAATATTTAGGCATAATTCGAGTCGTAGAATCGAAATTTGGAAAACAATCGGTATACCATTTCAGAAAAAGTCCCATTTTGTGTCACAATACCTATATTAGAACAAATCTATATATATCTGACATATATATCCTAAGTGGCGCTTCCGAGACATGGAAAACGCAATTTAAATTTCTTCAATCATCCCAGTAGAACGGGAGATAGAACTGTCCACCCTTTTTTTGTGCAGTGTATATGGGGTTAAATTTAAGAAGTTTTCATGAGTTTTCAAAAGATCGAGAACCTTTTCGAATGGTCATTTCCAAGGAGTTGCAAAGCATCGTCATCTAGAGTAGACACGAAATTCAACTTGCTGAATTACTGTGCTCAAAACGTAATTTCTAATTTTTTTCTTATTCATTATTTTTTGCGGGTTTGTTTCATATTCTTTAATTTTATTCAGTTTGTCTTTATTTTATTTCTCTGGAGCGTCAGAAGAATCGCTGACGAGAGCAAGCGTAGCCCTTAGGGCAAAGAATATGTACTGTTAAGAAGGAAAACTTCGCAGAAGCAGAAGTGGCTCCCTTCCAACGAAAAGGGAAACAACTGCGCATGCGTGAAATATCTGTCGCCAAAAAGCGCCAAAGCTCGAAGCTGAATGTCGAAGTTGGTTTGTACAGGTTCGACCGTTACGTTTAGCAAGAGTTTAAACAAAGAATAGGTTCTTTGGTTTCAAGTAGCGATATGGACAATGGAAGTTCAACAGCCAGTGAAAGTGAAACTTTACCTAATATTTCATCATTTCCGAGTTTAAATTATCGCGATAAGTCAAAGAACGATTCATTTTATCCCGTGTTCTTCAATTTCCTATACACGTCGTGCAGGGGTAAAATGTCGGCTAGGTACCAAAGAACCGGCACATCACAGAGAGGAAATTCTCGCCAACAGATTCCGTCGCCAAATCCCTTGGCGAATGTTCCCTTTTCTTTGTAGCGGCGTTGCAGACAAAGTGGTTTACATTACGTCTATGGAGCCTTTCCTTCTTTACATAGAGGTTCTTTGCTTAGGGCTCCGCAGAGCACAGATTGATATCCGCTACTTGAATTGATTCAAGCTGTTTAGAAATCCCGCCTTTATACTTTCGAATTCCATGCTGTGTCGAATAAGTGCGACGTAGAAGGAAACGCTTCTTTTATTTATTTTTTCTGTTTAATCCCTTGTCTAAATGACCGATCTGTAGGAATACATTTTGACCTTACTTTTGCCTGCCTTCTACTGGAAGTAACTGTTTTTGGTGGTTGAAATAATCAAATATCCTATTTCAAAGGTTCACTGTTTCAGGAGGGGTCCGTTAATGGGGAGTGTTCTCTACATTGAGTGTCCACTTACAATGGTTCGATTGTATATGGTATCAAAATAATCTTACTTTAATGATAATAATACAGAAGATATTGTTGCGTTATACGGGTTCGTGGATTTGAGAGTATCCGATGAAAACACGATGCAGAACAATAAAAAGCACAATTTATTTACAAGAATCACTATTTACAGCACTGTTCCAAAATCACCTTTAAAAGCGTCGAAAATCTACAATAAATACGCTGAAACAATCAGCAACACAGCTTCAGGCTGTAACTGTAAAGGTAGCTTCACGGCAACACTAAACTTATAATAAACACCGTGGAACAATCACTAATACACTGTCAAGCTATACTGTAAAGGTAGCTTCACGGCAAAGCACTATCTCGATCGCTTTCCGTTAACAAAACTCTCGCGTAGCTTAGCACTCACAGTAAGCAGCTATTCTCATAATCCTCACAACTAATCACACTGCTACACAATCTGCCTGCTCTCAGAAACGCAAGGGTTTATATAGCTTTTCTTTAAGTTCCACACGTTTCGAGAAATATCTCGACAGGAAGTTATTCTAGAAGCTTCCCGATTGGACCATGGGATATCGCCGATTTGGTCGCCAAATGGGCGATAAAGTTGCCAATCTGGCAACCCTACCATACACTATTTTATGGCAACCCTAGTGCTATGCCGGAAAGCTTACATACAGGCGCAACCGCCGAATTTTTCGCAACAATATTTATAAAACAGTATCCATTTGTTACTCTGAAGACGTTAAAATTAATTAGGAATAGTTGAATGTAAAATTTAATCAAGTAAAGAACAAATATATAAAGATGTTGCTACGAAGTATATCTATGAGAGATATTAAGAATAAAATAAATTTAAAGTAAAAAGTACTTGCATTTATTTTAAATCACTCAGCTTCTTAAGCAATGTGTAATTTCAGTTGGAAATACTATGAATAAAAGCGTTTTATGACACGTTAAATAACATCACTGCCGAAAACTATAACTTTACGTAGCTGCGTGGTTGACAAAATTAAAATCGTATGACTATTTAAATGATAAACTTGCTAAGTGGCATGCAGTTTGACGAATGAATTAAGCCGCCATAAACACGGGTTATTTCCTGCTTATTTCCATACCCAACTTTCAAACTTAATTTTTTTATTGAACAATGAGACATTTCTATGCAATGCGGTTAATATGTTGCTTCTAGCCACTAAAATACATAATGTCATGATCTGTCTTTTCATGCGAATAACAATGTACTGCTAGGTATAATGTAATTTCTGTAAATAAATTATCGCAAAAACATACGTAACAGCACATAATGACTCGTCAAAATTGAGTTGCTGAAGTTTCAGCACAGCTATGCAACAATACTTAACTATAACCTTTGTAAACAATTTTATAGTTCTAACTTAATTATGATAGTAAACACTGATGTAAACAGATCATGTTTGCAAAAATTATTTGTAACGTGGGAACATCATACGAGTACTTATATCTACTGCAATATATAATGTCCTGAAACGTGATGTCTGTACCCACTACAATAGATAACATCTTGAAATATGCTACTGTACAACTATGTATATCGGAATACATATCATGTAATGTAACGCATTTTGTTTGAACTAGTTTAACGCCGAAAGGTAGGAGTGCAGTTAATGCAGCCGCGGTGGCAGAGCTTTTAGTGTTGGCTGGAGTCACAATTTTACCACTACTCGAGGAATGTTTCCGGAATGTTGTTGGTTTTCTAGTTAGTAAGTGGAGCTTATAACCTAACGTCTGTTCAAGTTAATACCTACTTAGGGTAAATATTAGAAGACTCCCTTCACTTCTACATAATATAGCAATGCGATCAATATTCATCAGTGCCTAATAAAAATACTTTTCTAATTCTGTCATTTTTATGAAATTTTGTTGCACAGATAAAAAGAAAAGAATGTTTTTCATGCAAAAATATAACATATATTGTTTTTCTTGTCTTACAAAATCTTTCATGTGATTCATTCGAAAATTTTGAATTCAGTTTTGTTTCCTAGAAAAAAGCACGTATAGATAATGAGTATTTTACAAGAAAGTTGTATAGAGTATTTTAGAATTAAAAAGTAGGAGAAGAAACAATCTAAGTATTCATTGCACACAGCGAAAACTCTCTAAGACGATCATGCACGGTTTTGTTTTCAGCGGAGGTGGTTTTCTTAGAAAACATGATTATGGCTGATGACAACTGTCACTAAGAGCTATTAATTTACTCAATTTAAGGCTGTTGGAGTCTGTTAAAGAAAAATTAGTAAAATAGAATGTGGTACATTGATTAATCAAGATCATTATGTTAATAAAATAATGAATCATTGTAAAGAGAAATATGGAACAATTTAAGGACAAAGTGATATTTATAGGAAAAGAGAATTACCGCTCGCATCTCTTTTACAGAGACGTCATCGAAAACTGGTGAAGTGAGTGTCATAAAGATTATTTGTAAAATTTCAATAACGGAAGCCTTCACAGAAATTGAATGTTTGAAAACGTTTATACGAGGAAGAATTTAAACCTTCTGGCCCAACAGGACGTATATGTCTAGCCACTTCTACTCTTACTTATGCAAAGAAGCCCCATTTTACGTTGTTATCTGAATAGCAGTATTTCAAGAACAGTTTTTGTATACTCGATAATCTTTGAGTCTACTTTCTTATCTCATATTTTCGTCAATGCATGCACACCTTGCACAACAGAAATGGGACTGTTCTATATCTCTCGTTGCACTCAGCCGATTGACGAAAATTAGTTTGCATTTTTCATGTGTCGAAAGCGCGTCTTAGCATGTGTATTGTTCTAACATAAATATTCTGATATAAAATCAGACTTTTCTGAAACGACATACTTATTTTTTTCCTATATTTCGATTCTACAGCTCAAATTATGTCCAAATATTAAATTTCTTAAAATTTGGTGAGAAATTTTAAAATTTATCTTGAAGCCCATTTTTCAGTTTGTGCCGAGAATAATTCAGTTGAAGAAATTCTTAATTTGTAGTAACCTGTTTCTCTTTCTCTTTTTCTATTGTGCATGAGTCGAAAAGAAGTTGCATCGATCAATCTTTCAAATAATTTTCACGAAGCGCTTAAATTGGGCGTTATTATCGCTTATAACAAATATGCCAAATTTCAAAACACAATAATATATAAATTCACGTGTATCTTTGGAAATTCTGAATAAAACCTCTAACTCTTTTTTGCAGATATGCTTAGAAATACATCTACCTTAAGGTGACGGGAAACAAATTTATAGGTTATAGTTCAAACATTTTTACGGAAAATTTATAAAAATTACTAAAAAATAAAAGTTTTAAAAATACATCAGAAAATAGCTGCGAGTTTTTTGTGGATTTATTCTAAATGTCAAATTGTGAAAGAAGGAATAAATTAAATTTAATAAAAAGAGAGATATTATGAAATATATAACCAAATTCAATTAACTTTGAAGAGCTAAACTTTTAAGAGCTAATTTTTTAAAACCTACACGTGCGATTTTTAAAAAACTTAGCAATTTGCCGTAATTTAAGAAGTCAAATCGAAATATGGAAACAAAATCGGTATGCTATTGCAGGGGAAGGAAAAGTCACAATTTGGGTCAAAATACGTATCTTAGAACAATTGCTATACATAAATCTGATATATACCCTAATCGAGCTTTCAAGACATGAATAACGCAGATTAAATTTCGTTAATCGGCGCTGAGTAGAACTGGAGATACAGAAACTGTCCCTCTTTTTTTCGCTTTTTTCCCCTTTTCTTTCTTTTTTTCATTTTCTTTTATTAGCGCTTTTCTTTTTATGTTTTACTTCTTTGTACGAAGTAAAAAGGAGGTACCGTAATCGCGAAAAATTTCGAGTATCGTATTTCAACGAATACATTTATTTTGATCGCTATCGAATGCAATTTAACGATGTTTTTGTGTGATATCTGAACGTAAGGACAGAATGAAGGCCTCTTTCCCCCCAAAAAAAATTATAAAACTGATTTAAAATGGATTCTGAAGAGACTTTTTCGTCACGTCTGTGTGTACGTACGTATGTATATATGTATCTCGCATAACTCAAAAACGAGTAGCCTCAGAACGTTGAAATTTTGGATGTAGGACTGCTATAACATGTAGATGTGCACGCCTTATTTTTGTTGCAAACGGCGGCTTAAAAGTTCCGCTCTGTTACTTGTCTCGGTGAGCTCAGTTTCTTCATTCTTATATGTTGGTAAATTGTGCATTTTTTGCTTTAAGATGATTGAATTATGTTGTTCTTACCTTCCGGTTAAGGTTTTTATGCCTTTATTTAACCTGCATATTATAATTGCAGAATTATCAACAATTGAAAAGTTGTTTAAGTCCCGCTAAGCCTAATTCTTTTGGCCATAGCGGCCATATTTTTTTTATATTTGAAACTTAGCAGAATAGTGCCAATCTAGAGAAACTAAGTTCGTAACGACAAAGATAACGCCTTCTTTTATTATTGCGAATTAAATCATGTTTAATCCGTTCAGGAATTTATTAGAGGAAATAAGTGTTAAAGATTTACTTCGTAATTTTTAATATAGATATTTTGAGTTTTTATGTTTTTTTTCCTTGTCGCGAAGTGAGATCTGAATTAATTGAATGAGAAATACTGAATCTTTTGTGAAAACTGTTTCCTTTTTTTTCTTTGTTTGTTTAATTTTTTTTATACATCGTTTTAGATTTATCATAGTATTTGAACAGAGCAGATGGCAACGATTAGATAATTCTTCAGATGATATTAATATTTTTTTTTGCATTCTGAATTATAAAATGAATGAGATGTAACGCTGTTAAGTGAACCTAGCTCCAGAGTGTCGCTATGGTAAACAAATATAGTGAACTTTAAAGAGTGCATTTATTCTATTGTGGTTCATCCGCTATTGACGAAGTAGATTTAATTCAATCCAATAAGTTTAAATGAAATGCAAAATGCGTAGAATTTAATATTCTGTACAGGGAAGTCATGTGGTGTACACATTTGATTTTTTTTATAGTCACTCAAATAACCAATGCCATATGAGTGTTACCACAAATTTCTATTTTTCAGCAGCTAACTGTTTTCCTTATAATTTTTTGCAATTTGTTTTCCTTTCTGCAATATGCTTTGGTAAAAGCTGATGGACTTTTGATTTAAACGTATTTTTTTAACTTCAAATTCTGATTTATCATTTTACTAACAGTAAATACATTCCCAGCTCCAATGCAGCGGACCTTTTGAGTCGATGGATTTTCTTTCAAGATTAACGATTTCACGTTCTTAATATCTACCCGTTCCGATATCTATCGGACAGACTTACGATGTGGTTTTGTGGCAAATTTTTCATTTTCCCTTTCAGATGGATATTTTTTCCCTTTAAAATTTAATGCATTAAAATATCTTTCTTTGAAAGGCAATAAGCTTGATTTTGACACCACTTTATAATTTTTTGATATGAGAATTTCTCCTCAGAAGGTGCATTTACGTAACATTCGAGGTCGTCTACCAGTTTTAGAAGCCATGTCCAAAATACATGCTACATATAAGAAAACACGGTAGCTACTTTAAAACCTAATTGGCGGCGATCTCAAAATTAACATTCTAAATTTAGTGATCTCCCCCTAAATTCATCTGTTCTTTCGAATTCGAGATTTTTCTACGTTATGTAACGCTACTGAAAAGGGCAACCGAAACTAATATTAATCAATCATAGCTTGTCTCTAGAATTGCACCTCTCTGGTATGAATACTCTAGCGAGCTAATTACATCACATTCTTCTGCTAGCTTCTACCTTGCTATTAGCTCCTCGCTTTGCTTCCCCATCTAAAATGATGTCGCCCGCGTTAATCTGTGTATATGAGAAATTATTGTAATTGTTTATGACCAGAAAAGGTATACTGTCTACGAAGTATGATTTCTAATGTGTCTAGAAATAAATATGGTAATTAGCTGAACTTGGAACTTCTTCCATCTTTCCACTTGATTATTGAAGGCTGTTAAAAGTACCGGTGTTAATTGCGCATCAAATTATCCATCATCTGTCACGACGACAACTGCAAGTTGATTCCCTTTCTATGCTTCGAAATTATGACATACATGTGTTATTTTGCAATCCAGTCAAAACAAAAAGCAATTGCAAATGATTATTTTGAAAATGCCTAATCTTTCTGACAAAATGCTAACGAGAAAGTTTAAACAGAGCATCTTTTCCATCAAGAGCGAATGCGTTATATATATGTATATTCTCTGGTATTTATCAGCTTTAGTTAGAGAAAATTCATCCAGATTAAGACCGAGTTCTTCGCTGGCAATTCGGATGAAATGGGATTGCTCGAAGATGAATCAGTCGTTTCGGACTTTTCAGCAACTGAATTCGAAAAATACAACTTAAACTGTACTAAGTACTAATATCTCTCGTGAGAAGCATCTTTTACTAATTGAAATATGATGCTGAAGAAGTTATCAATGGGCTAAATTATGAATTATGCATATTTAAAATGACACCATTCGTATCATTATGATTTTTAAAGCAAATTCTTTGTTAATATGATTGTGAAGGGTGTTCGTTGATCGCAGTCGTTTATGGTCAATATCAAGAACACGATGTCGGGTGATGCACTGACGTGGAATCGAAGAGTATAAATCAAGGTCTAAGTTCAGTTTCTTTTAAACAATACAGTGATCATCACACTCGAAAATACTTATTACTTTATTTTAAAATTTGTAGGTATTATTAAGTGGATCTTAATACATTTTAACACTTGTATTTATTCTTTTGCAAGGTCACTATTATTTTTCATTAACCAGTTATTTTATGTTTTGGATCTTTGCTGTCATATTTTCCCTTCCATTTCCTCACCAGAATGCAAATATAATGAGTATTTAAGTTGAGATTGTTAGATTGTAAGACGGAGCGCGTTTCTGCCTCTCGAGGCTACGTTACTAAGTTACTACTGCTCAGTTAAGATTTCATTCTGCGGCTTCCATTTCTATTGCCGACATTTAAATTGTTACACTGGTGAGAAGTTTGAGCCAACTACGTATTAAATGAATTGGCCTTTGGTTGCTTTAAGTCACATCGCCACGTGCGGTTGGCTGGTTTGTAACACGAGTCGTTCATTTATGTTCCAGTTCTCATTTAATAAGAAAGGTTTGTTTTAAAACCTTGTTAACACTTTGTAGTTTTTTCAGACGAAGCGATAGTTCGTCCGAAGTTTGTTAGGAGTTTGGGCTTAATTTATGCTAGCAAAGAAAACTAACTCTATACTGCGTTATAAAGAGTTCCTTCTTATTACTGCAAGACTCAAATCAGCTGTTCGGCACATATTAGTATTTATGGTGTGCACAAATGCCCCTCAGCATCTGTAATCATCAGTCAGCATCTGCAGCATCTAGGAACTCGCGCTGTATATTTTAGCATTGCCACCACGTATGTGCGCCAAAGCAATTTTTGGTCCTTTGAATCCGTCATTCAGCTCTTGTTGATCGATATGGTGATGTTACATGATTAGTGAAAATGCCTTCCTTCTAGTTCCATTCCATTATTCTAGCTGATGGATTAGTAGGTTATTTCGAACTCTAAAAAACTGTGCACCAAACTTCTATGTTTCGAGATGACAGAAGAAACGAAACTTAACAACCAAGAGTTTTGAAAAAATTATTTCCACATCGTAAACACCTTAAAGATCATTGACAAAAGCCTGAGTTGAGGTCATTTGCTTAGAGAAAAATGTGGTCTGATTGTGATTACGATTATGATTTCAATAGGAATGAGGCCATCCAATGTTTATTATTTTCAATGAATGTTTCCAAAGCCTTGCTTATGAACTAAAATTATGAAGAGCGTATTTTGGAAATGAATTACTGTATTTTTTAACTTACTGTATTTTTATTACTGTATTTTTTAACTTTCCTGTTTTACGAAGCAGATTTCACTGGTTCTCCGACGGAACTAGATAAGTTTTCTACTCTTCTTCACAGACCGTATTGAATGCAAATCATTTCGGAGAGTCTCAATAATATTCTTCCTGCCATTGGATAGTTGATTCGGAATATCAAGCAATGAGAAAGAAACAAATTTTTAGACAATAGACTTTATTTCATGATGCTAAAAAACCGTGTATTACAGTCATTAACGTTTCATTTTGAAATATGTATGAAGCCATGTGCTCAGCACACCAGAGAACATTATGTAATTGCCATTTTATGCTTTGCAAAAACAAAAAGGTCATGTATAAGTTTCGAGCAGGTTGGTAAGACGGAACGAAAAACATTCAGTCGAAAAGACAAAGGATCGTAATATAAAACAAAACGAAAAAAAGGCGCTGAATAATGGAAACAGCGAACCAGAAAATAACCCACTGTATTTTTCACGATCGAATGCGTTATGGAGAGCGCCCTCTTCCCACCGTAACTTCAAGACTCGAGCCTAAAACCACTCAAGTGAGGAGCTTCGTTCAAATATTAGGGAATTTAATGCCCCTTTTATTTGTTCTTTTCACTAAACTTCCTTTATTGCTTATGTACTATGAAGCGAAAACACGAGTTTGCTTTCTAGAAACATGCTTGAACATTTTTACGCTTTACGACGCTTATTCACTTCTTGGCTTGAGAAGATACTATTCGTAGAATAGCAAATCGAAGGAAAAAATTATATCTCTTCCAGAAGTATAAATACATAAAGGAAAATTATTTGTTTGGATTGTTACTTAATATTGTTAATTGAACAGCGACAGTGTAATATAAAGTAGACATCCACATGCGCCGTTATTAGAAGTTAAATCTCAGTGTAGGCGCCACACCGGAATAAATAAATTATTAAAAAAATTTGAAAGTTTTCAGATTTTCCATTACGCCCATAGGGGCGTTTTTTAACGTTTTGTGTGTTATTTTTATTTATTAAATATCATGTTCTTCGCACTTAAAATATAAAATTCAATTCAACAGCAATATCCAAAAATAATTTTAAAATGAGCATATCTTTAGAATTTCCGATACACAGTCTCGCAGGTTGGAGATAATTTTTTTTTCCCTCCAGTGTTGCCATTCCTCGCTTTGAAATCGTTGAGTTTGTTAATCAAAAATTCTTTAATGTCTGACAAAATATGAAATAGAAACAAATTAATAAAACAAATTCCAAATCAGGGCTTCCAGATGTCCATATTCGGTGGAGGATTACGTTATTCAAAATGTGATGGCTCCTCTACGTACCGTTATTCTATCAGAATGCGAAAACATACATACATTTATGCAGATTTTTCACTATTTAACTTCTTTAAATGTAACACAGGGCGCTAATATTTGCTGGCAACAATTTGAAAAGTGAATCAACGCAAAATCCCAAAACGAAATTAATAGCGCTTTTGAGCTAACGCCCTTTGGACTAATAATTTTATAAAAAATGCATTAATAGTAATATAAAATAAATTTTTGAATGTTTCAGATTAACACATGTCTTTATTTAATTCATAAAATGCATATTTAACGTTTACAGCCTATTACAGATAAAATTATGTCTGTAAAAGGAAATTAAAAATTTATTGACTTAAATATGACTTCTAATAGGCTTTTGTCAGCTTCAATTTGTAAAACTGTCTTCTACAGCCATTGGTACCAGAACTGTTAAAAGATTCGTACTACGACACATATGTAAGGAAATGTGTCTTGTAAAGAATACACGTGCACATAGGAAACAATTTCTTTTAGTATTTTTTGCCTTTCCAAAAATGCGATTCGGTAAATTGCATAATTTGGTGGCCATCTCATAGGAATTAACACCAAATTAAAGGCTACTTGATGTACACTGCGCCCCCCTAAAAAAAAATTAAAAATGGGACAGCTCTATATCCCCTGTTCTACTGGGCCGATTGACGAAATTCAAATTACGTTTTTCATGTCTCGAAAACTCAACTTAGGATATATACTAGATTTATATATAGCATTGTTCTAATATAGGTATTTTGACACAAAATTGGACTTGTGTTCCATTGTGCAGGAGGGGAAAAATTTTACATCATTCCTATCTTTTTACATTGTGGATGAGCGGAAAAAAGTCACATCGTTCCTACTTTCAAATAATTTTAACAAAGTGCTTAAACCCCATTTTCGTTATTAGCGCTTTCAACAAATTTGTCAAATTTCAAAACGCTCCGATATATAAATTCAAGTATATCTTCAGAAATTTTGAGTAAAAATCTCTAATTTTTTGCAGGTATGCTTAGAAATGCATCTACTTTAAGATGATGGTAAAAATTTTATAGATTATAATTCAAAATATTTTTCGAAAAAAAAATAAAATTGATTTAAGAATACAAATTTTAAAAATAAATTTAAAAAATGGGCGAATTTTATTTGGAATGCACCTAAATTTTGAAATGGGAAACAAAGAATCAAATAAGTCTAAAAATGAGATATTAGTAAATATACACCAAATTCAGTTAACATGGAGGAGCTAAAATTTTGAGAGGTAATTTTTTCATAACTTTTTTTGCGATTTTTACAAAGCTTGGCAGTTTAGCATTCTTTGAGCCGTAGTATCGAAATATGGAAAAAAAATGGCATGTCATTTCAGAAAAAGTCCGATTTTGTGTCAAAATACTTATATTAGGACACTTGCTATGTATAAATCTAATACATATCCTAAGTCGCGCTTTCGAGACATGAAAAAACGCATGTTGAATTTCGACAATCAGCCCAGAACGGGTGATACAGAACTATACCAATTTATTTTTTTTCCTGTGCAGTGCACAGTAGCTAAAAGTGCATTTGCCATAATAAAACAGAACACCAAAAAACGTTGCTTATTTCATTCCGCTTTTTATTACAATCGTATTGAAAATAAGCTCAGCAATATTCATTTGAGGGAATTGGTAACACAATCATTAAATTTCCAGAACACTGTTATCGGATATTGCTGTTGTTATAATTCAAACTGCTCATTCTCTTTAATTTCTCCTTTTTTTCTGAATTTTTAGAATATTGTAATATTCCTTTATATTTCATACATTTAATCGGATATTAATTCGGGCAATATTTCAAAATATTTTACTAATATTATGTAAAATATACTATTATCAATAATAGCATATCTACAAATATATAATCGAATATCTGGACTTCTGCGGTCTTATAGATACCTGCAATAGAATCGTTTTCTTACGTTCAATAAATTCACCGGCAAGTTGCGGCGACGTAAAAATGTGCTACTTGAAAAAATGTCCGCATACATAGTACATGTGTATTGTATAATGTATGTAAGCACTGGACATTTCAGCTGTATTCCTGGTCTTAAATGATAAAGAAGTTGTCTTAATGTCATACATGTCTTCAAAATTTGTTTAATTTATAAATTTAAACTGAAAAACGTGTAATACAATTTTTATTTCGTTACGTACCATTTATTTCTGTTACAGAAGTTGTTTACATATTTTTAGAATGATTTCGATAAAACATTAGGAGAAGCAAATATTTTGTAATAAAATTTTGGCAACAGCTTATTACTTGAAATGAGAAATATCATCCGCTACTTTTAAATTTATTCTTCTTTCAAAATGTCGCATGTAAAAAAGCTGGGGATCTTTATTGCGTAATTCAAAAATGTTTCTAAATACATGTAGGGTAATACCTTCTTTAAAAAGAACATCTAAGAAAGTTCTTCAAAGGAAAGCACATTTAATTACGTTTAAAGTATCTACATGTTTTTACAAATAAGATGAAATAAAATTAGTTCGCTTCTATGACACACTTTTGTTTACATCTTTAAATCTAACGTCGTTATTCTTTCAATACGTCTCGATGCCAACTGTCAAACGAAAACATCACAGCGAATTATATGATAAGTAACTGAGCGCCATCTGGTGTTCAACATTGGCACTACATATATGGCATTAAAATTTCTAAGTACAAAAAAAAATCTGAAAGGATTCAGATTTTAGATTACGTCCAAAGGGATCTTGCTTAATAAGATAATAACTTGCCGAACGAAACAAACATTAAACTAAACCCAATACGAACACAAAAACCAACCCAATTTAATTCCAATAGTCAACCCAATACAATTCCATTAATCCATCTAGTACAGACCCAATAACCAACACAGTACAATTCCAAAAATTCTAATAGCCAACCCAATGCAACTTCAATTACCAACAAAGAAACATAAGCACTAAATTGAAAAGTGAATCGGACATTTTTATGAAACGACGCAAAACGCCCAAACGAAAGTAATAGTCCTTCGAGACTACA
The DNA here is from genome assembly GCA_000611955.2 of Stegodyphus mimosarum. NCBI lineage: Eukaryota > Metazoa > Arthropoda > Arachnida > Araneae > Eresidae > Stegodyphus > Stegodyphus mimosarum. Next base: position 98,093 of record KK112864.1, read on the forward strand.
TCCCTTTGGACTAAAAAAAAAGGGAAGGAAAAAATTTAACAAATCCGAAAGCTCTCAGATTTTACATTACGCCCAAGCCCAAAGGGGCATTTTTTTAACATTCTGTGTGTTACCTTCACTTATTAAATATCACGTTCTTCGCACTTAAACCATAAAATTCAGTTCAACAGCAATATCGCAAAATAATTTTA
>KK112864.1:110298-140427 GCA_000611955.2 Stegodyphus mimosarum
GAATACCGTCTTTCTCCATAAAATTCTCCTTTATTTTAAAAAAGTACCTATGAACCTTGAAACGTATTTGAATATGTATCTAGCATGAAAGTCTTCTGCCTCCTCATCTCCTGTTTTAAAATCATAAGAAATCATTATCATATCATAGTGTTCATTCAATGCAAGTGAAATACAAATAAAATTACATTTTATCCGTTCGAAACGTGAAAACAAAATAACGAAGTTTCTAATTCATTCATTTCAAATGCACTTTAAAATAGATTTAAAAGGACTAATTTGAATAAGTTAAAAGATGGCAGATGTTTGCTAGAAATACTTGGGAGTAGAAAATTAAGCTATCTTTATTTTTTATACCTTCTTTCTTCTCTGTCTAATTCTGTCACCATCTTTGGTCCTTTGAACAGAGCTCTGGGTGTTCCTCATAGTCTGTATTATGATTTCACGAAGAGAAGGACTTTTCGTAAAACTTCCAGGGTTATTGATTTCCATTCTTTTCCACTACTTTAAAGCTCCATCAATACTGGCGAGCTTGAGCTTAGAAAGAGTTCTTTCAAAAGACCAAGGGTACAATATTCCGCAGGTGAAACGTCAGAGGGCTTCTGAGGAACACGATGAAAAGATACATGCACAATACCCATACCAGTCTTAATTTTTTCAAGAAACTGAAAAGCAGTGGCATTTTTCAAAGTACCAACTTGTTGCTTTGTCTTGATGGACTTTCACTCTTTGAAAGTCGTTGGTATCTGTAAATATCGAGGGTAAAACTTTCTCTTGATATACACTGAAATGAGTTTAATGATTTTTCTACTCTTTTTATTTTTATTTCCAATTATAACATGTAAGGTATTTTCTCCATCCTTCTAGCAGGCCTTCATGTTGTAACGGTAGAACAATCGGCGCATATTCGAGAAGTCCAGGTTCGAGTTTCGGAGAAGACGTTGCTCATTTTCTCATTTTTCACATCTCCAACATTAAAATAACCTAACGACTCTACAGTGGCGCCCGATCTAAAAGATGGTGGATGATAATTCCTCACCATCAGGATTTGGCGACTGATTCCCCTAATCCTTAGTCGCTCTTTAAAAGGTGGAGTATATAAAGTACTTTATCCCTTCTTTCTGCATGCTTTCTTGGTATAACGGTAGTAGACTCGGTGCGTATTCGAGAGGTCCAGGTTCGAGTTCCGGCGAGGGCATTGCACATTTTTCACATCTCCTGTTTCCAAAAAAAAAAAAAAATCCTAATGACCCTTTAAACAGAATCCTGCGACTGTCATAAACCCCTAATGGAAACTTTCTTTGCATCGACGGAACCAGATTTGTACACTTTTTCTCTTCGTTTTCGATGATAAACACACCTTTTTTATAGCAGTCTCTTTCCGTTTAATAACGTTGCTTATTTTGCACTTTTAGTGCCATTCATTTCATAATGTTTTTGAATTATGGAGTAGGAATATTTCTCTTCGGAAATTGCAAAAACATATCCTTCTACCCACAACTTGTTTACATGCGATATTTTGAAAGGAGAATAAATTTAAAAGTACCAGACGATATTTCTCATTTCAAATAATAAGTTGTTGTCAGAAATTTTTATTCCAAAACATTCGATTTTTCTTAATTCTTTATCGAAATCGTTCTAAAAGTGCCCTTTGTAATTGCAATATACAGCGGAACGTCTGATGACAAACGACTTATTTCACGAACAATTTATCTCACAAAGAAATTATGGGAAACAAAGATGTTTTGGACGACAAAAGCTGTCTCGAGTTAGGAAAGCCAAGCCACAAGATATAATTTTCAAATGTGCTTTGAGGTTAGCTATGCTAAATAATTACATTACGACACTTCTGGAAATATCATGTTAATATTTTCCATTGCTTAGCAAAGATGGCAGGAAGTGACTTGCAGCAGCATGTATTCGACCTAAGTAAAATATGGCCAAATTGGATACATAAGTATTTGTTTAATTTCACATTGGAAGTATAAGCTTATGACCAGCGGTTACGAAAATAAAGGCGGAGTAAGGACTTTTGTGAACGCGATATCGATGGGATATACTAATTTTGTAACTCAGCTGGAGTTATCACTTCGAACGACGCGTGAGGCTAGAAGAAATTTTCTGAGAAATGCATTATCAATATCCCTTTTTTTATTAAACTTATACCATTGGGGAACTCCCATCAGAAACATGTTTCACTAGAAACGATATCCCGTCTAGCTACGCAGAACATTTCATAATCAAGATGAAAATGTTTCGTTTAAAGTTGTATCCTTAATAGACTTTGAAAAGAAAATGCTTTTCGTGTTAGTCAACCAAACATATATCCCGAAAATGAAAATTCTTTTAAATGTTTCTTTCGACTGGCTCTTGAGGATAGGTAGTAGATGTGATAGCGATTTAACATACTCTAGCTATTTTATACTTAACTCTCGTGTACAAAAAAATGGTAGATATTGAATATGCTAGCAACTACAAATGCTGTTATACGACTGTTTGGTATGTGAGTAATAATTAATGCAGAAGTAGTTGATATGAAAGAGAAACACATTTCCTTCTTTGATAACGGGAAGCACAGGAAAGCACTAGATTTTTTGATTCATCTGAATGACTTTACTAACAGAGCATAAAATAATTCATTAACTAACACTAAGTGGATTGTTTTTCAAATTAATACATAATTACTTTTTGCTGAGAGAATCTTTTCACTATCTGCTTATTTTCTTGGAGTGATTTACATTATTTTCACCATGAATCTTAGGTGAAATTTAAATGATTTCTGATATCAAGAATTTTAATTTGGTAGCGTACTGAACATCAACGTAGGGCACATTTTCAAATTTCTGCGTTCTCCTAATTACTACAATCTCTAAATTTCCCCGCGCTAATTCGTCCACGATGTTTTTGCCGCGATGTGTTTGGCGGACACCCTAATGCAGTGATTCTGGAGCTGCGGGAATTTGCTCACGTATGCCAGGTGTAGGAAATGTTTCAGAAGGTATATAATTCTTGAAAACCTACGTAATAGTATACCTAAATCGAACTAAAATTTACTTTTTACTTATTTTCTTTCTAAGTGAATATACATACTTTCTATGTACACTCCCCCCCCCAAAAAAAGGACCAGTTCTATATCTCCCGTTCTACTGGGCCGATTGACGAAATTCAACTTGCGTTTTTCATATCTCGGAAGCGCGGACTTAAGATATGTGTTGGATTTATACATAGTGTTGTTCCAATATATATATTTTGACACAAAATCGGACGTTTTCTGAAATGTCATGCCAATTTTTCCATATTTCGATTCAACGACTCAAATTATGCTTAAATATTAAAAGTTGAATGATTGTTGAAATCGCATGAGTAGTTTTTAAAAGATTGTCTCTCAAAATTTTAGCTCTTCCATGTTAATTTAATTTGGTATGCATTTATTAATATCTCTTTTTTTTATTAAACTTATTTGATTTTTCCTTTCATATTTCGAAATTTAGGTTAATTGCAAATAAAATTCGCCAATTTTTTATCATTTATTTTTAAAATTTGTATTTTAAAATAATTTTTATAAATTTTTCGAAAACATTTCGAATTATAAACTATAAAATTTTTGCCATCATCTTAAAGTAGATGTATTTCTAAGCATATATGCAAAAAATTACAGTTTTTTATTCAAAATTTCCTAAGATATACGCGAATTTAGATTTTGGCGCGTTTTGAAATTTAACGTATTTATTATAAGCGTATAATAACGGAAGTGTGGTTTGCGCACTTTGTTAAAATTATTTGAAAGTATGAAAGGTAACTTTTTTCCGCTCATGCACAATTAAAAAAGGAAAGGAAAATAGGTTGCTATAAATTAAGAAGTTCGCGAACTAAATTATTCACGGCGCAAGCTAAAAAAAAATATGCCAAGATAAATTTTTAAAGTTGTAGGGATTTATATTTATTTTAAATAACCAGTTATATTTAATTTTAAGTTACTTTCCTATAAGCCATCATTCCTCTAATTGTCAGTGCCAGAATATTTAAATTTGGTAGCGCGCGTAAGAAATGCAAATTCTACCAGTGGCAGAAAAAGTTTAAATATCGACGTTCCAGCAGAGAGAGAGAGAGTCTGGGAAATCTCTGTGCGTTGTTGTACGCAAGCTTCCGCTTTCCAGTTATTGCTGGTTAGACGTGGCTTAATAGCTATTATCTTGCTGCCACTAGGCTCATCTACGTGCTGTAGGATACCGGATTGTATGAGCCCTGTACTGTAATTCTACTACTTGTGAATATCTCCAGTTTTAAGTTTGGTTCTACTGTTTCAGTTAACCGTCCAAGTTGAGGCGTAGTATGTTAGTGTCAAGTTGAGGCATTATAAATAATTTAAAGAGTTTAATAAAGGGAAATTTTAACCCTTCTTCCATGAAATCACTATTTCTCTAGATTCTACACAACAGATAGACAGTAGAACCTTACAAAGTTCTTCATAAATTTCACACCAAAAATTACAAAATTTAATATGGAGGCATAATTTGAGTCGTAGAATCGAAATATGGAAAAAAATTGACATGTCATTTCAGAAAAAGTTTGATTTTGTGTCAAAATATCTATATTAGAGCAATTCTATATGTGAATCTAATACATATCCTAAGTCACGCTTTCGAGACATGAAAAACGCAAGTTGAATTTCTTCAATCGGCCCAGTAGAACGGGAGATACAGAACTGCCCCCCTTTATTGGGGGGGGGGCAGTGTACATAATTATTATGTACTTTTTATCTTATAGTAACAAAACAATCTTAATTAATTTCTGTTTTGTTTCAAAAAGTATAGAATAACTTTTTTGAATGGGGGGAGAAAAATGGTATTAAGAAAATAACATGTTATTGCTTCCCAATCCATATTACGAAACATATCATATTCTATTTTTATTTGGTGTGTAGGGTTTTTGAAGAAAACTGTATAAAAAATTGCATTGAATATGAAAACTAAAGAGGGCTGAATTGAGATGTAAAAAAAAAACCAATATAAAAAAGAAGTTGTTTTCAAACAAATCAAATATTATCTGCATAAAATTAGTTCCGGATTTCATTAAAAGTTCTTATTCGTAAGTACACGATTTTCTAAATACAGCTGGTTATGTGACTAATCATTGCCGGGAGTTATCACTAGGTAGGCGCGAGGCTGAAAGTAGCTGAAAATGTTCAATATTAAAATTTTACGCGCAATGTGCAGTGTCAAAAATGTTGTTAAAATGCTTTTCTCTGCTATAATCCTATTTATTTCTATTTTATGCTAATTTTCCATAAATATATGTTCTTAAATTATCTAAACCCTTTTTAAATATTTCTACTTCATAATAAACCTCGTTTGTTTTCCCTCTACAGTATTAACAAATTAAAAGAAGATTTTAAAAAATGTATATTCTGATCATTTTGTACTACTTCGAAAGACGATTTGTGGAAATTCTCCATAAATATATGTTAGTGGATATTTGTTATCACTTTTTAAATATATTCACACTCATAATAAACCTCATTTGATTTCCTTCTCTAGCGCTAGTACTAACAAATTTAACAAGATTAAAAAAGTGTTTTATTCTGCTCGTTTTCTACTACTTTGAAAGGTGATTTGTACAAATGTTCCATAAATAGACGTTGAACTGTCTAAATCCTTTTTCAATATGTCCCCATTCGTAATAAAGCTCATTTTTTTACAATATTAACAAATTGAAACTGAATTTAGTAAACAAAAAAATATGGAAATTTGCTAATTTTACTGATAAAAAATAGGTAATCAAGCTAGCGTAACTTTTATCTTGCGTAATTAAGCGAAAAAATTCTATTTTGAAAGAGAAACACTATTCAAAATATTTGTACGTAAATGGATCTTCAACGCAAATGTAAATTCCAGGAAATTCTCTTGCATAAGAATAATTTTAAGAGTTCATTAAATAAGAGAATTTTAAAAATGCGCCGTTTGAACCGTGTTAAATCAAAAACAGAACATATTTTCCCCTTCTTAAAAACCACGTTAATTGAAAATCATATACATAAAATTCGCGTAAAAACGTTACTGAGCATATTTAATTATGAAACGATTTCTGTTTAACATATGCTGTTATATCGCATTTGTACTAACAAAATTATTTCACTTACCAAAGTCGATTCTTAATGATTTACAATTCCTGAACAAGAAGACAAGTACGTCAGACACTGTCTGTTAGTTGATAGCAATCGAAGAACACTTATAAATTAAATCTTAATTCCAGAAAAGAACCAGTAAAGAAATTTACATAAACCTTCAAACAAAAGCAACTAAATGGTCTCTTTTACTGAGGACTATATTAAGGGAAGAAAGGTTGCATAGAAATAGGGTCAAAAGAAAAACAACCAAAAAAGAATAACTAGTTAGCAAAAGTAAAAACGGATTAAGCAAGTTAAGAACAACCATATCGAAGTAATCGCATTCGAACAAGAATTTAGTAACAGTCATCAACTGGTAAATGTAGAATGGATATGTGAAGGAAAAGGTACGTTTATATAATGTCTGAAAGAGTTTTTCAAAGCAAAATACGATATTATTTAAAATAGTTTACCTGAAGTTAAATGCGCACAGTTTCGTAGAAAATAAAATATCGCTTCATGTTAACAATATATTAATATTATCAACATTATTATTATCCGACTCAAAATCTCAAGCGACGGCGTAATTTTTAAAAAATTATTTGATTTTTGTAATTTTTAATTTTTAAAGGTCATTTTTACTCGTACTGTATTATTGATTTTTTAGCTTTCTGTTTTATTTATTCCTCGGAAGGTTCAAAAATCTTTAAAAGAAGATTTTCTTGTATTGTAAACATAAAAAATGTCGATAACGTCGATCCGCAAGTTATCATGTATTTTCGTTTTGCCTTAAATGAAATACTTCATCACTCCATTGGGGAAATAATGGCAGTATCTTCCTTTACCGTATCTGATGATTGTGTTATCATTGACTCCGAATACTGATATTTCTTTGTAGAGTTTCACCTTCTTTGGTAGCATAAACTAACTTGAAAGTAACTTTAGCAAAGCGATCTATCGCTTTGTCCAGTAATCAGACACAAAAATGTACAAAGGGTGTAAAAGAACCTTTTATTAAAACTCATTAATTTAACAGAAGACACCTCTTGTGCTTACAGAACCAGGCAGCATTGAAAATGTAACTTAAATGTAATGAATTCAAAGTAAAGCTAAGTAAGTCGTAAGTAGCCAAAAGCTACACGGAATGAATTACGCGTTCGCTCAAACCTAATCTCAAATAACTCAACGCCGACGACAGACTGCTATAGTAGAAATTCAACTAGTAACGTGAACTTCAGCCTGCGGAATATGCTCTAATTCAACAATTTAAAACCTTTCTTTAAATATTATCTTTTGATACCTCATCTGAATACGAACGAATTAAAATTTGCATTCTGGTAGGAAAAGGGAAAATGACAAAGGTAGAAAAGCTATTGAACACAAAATATTTGGCTAGTTAAAATAAATCCTTACAACTTCGGTAGACGTACTCAAGTCATTATTCTTTACATTCAAATAAAACTTTTATTTTTGTTAGGAAGCCAAATGAATATAAGTCTCTTATGTTAATAAGAATAGATTGTGCGATTCATGAAATATATACAAGACGTATTCATCTAGTTTTCTCAAGCATAGATAGTTACATTGTATGACAGCGCACGAGGAGGAAGGAACACCCAGATCTGGCTTGCTCAAGGCTGCCTTACACGGTTAATTGCCCCAAATAGAGGCGATCCACGGAGGTATAATCCCCCTGGTCAATGCGGAGGGGGGAAGAATAATTTCAGTTTCACGAAGTCTGGATTTTGTAACGCTTAGAACAATTGTGGACTGCAACGAATCCACCGAAAAAACTTAGAACGCATATTAGACATTCACTGTTCCCCTGTGTTGACCAAAGGATGAAAAACTTCCAAGGACCACCTTCGAAATCTAACCATGTAGCGTCGCTACAACTAAACGGCAAACAACACAGTACAAAATATGGTCCGTGACGAGCCTGAACCTACCACCGAATAAACGACGGTCCTAGGCACTGTATAGACTTAATTTTCCCCCAGTACTCGAGTCTGTCTAGATAGAACGCCGGAATTGCTCCCAGTCGACCCCCGGGAGGATACATTTTATTGACAGCAAGCAGCATCATGTCTGGCATTTATATAGCAGGCTTCCGACCAACTTTTGAGTCTACATCAACTCGGACAATATTCACATTAGCTTCGGTACCCATCATTATGCAGTAAAAGATTCCACTACGTTGGCATACTGTCGGCGATATCGTATACGAAGTAAGTTGGGTTGTCTCTCCATGTACCAACTTCAGCCTCTCAAGGATATTTATTGAGATAATATTCTATGCGGATTTGTAGCACAGATCATCATCTTACTAAATGGATAACAAGATCATTTGTCTTAGAATCTTTGTCTCCCAGACCATATCTCGTACTTTCATTATTTGGGACCGGTATCAAATAGCCCCATTTATGATTTTCTCAAAGATACACGTAATATCTGTGTTTTGTCATGAATATCTAAAGGCATGTATGTCTCAAGGATCAGGAATTTTGATGGCGTAGAAGTGTTGATCATAATGAATAGGAAACTGGAGGCGAAGGAAAGTTAAATCTTCATTTTTTATTTCAGCAAACATGCTATGACTGTAATGGCTTCGTAGTTCAATAAGGCACCATTGAAGAAGCCGAAACAAAACATTTATCAAACTAACATTCAAAGCAAAATATTTATCTCGGAGCAGTACATCGCTCATACATAGCAAAAATAGAGCACCTTGCTCTCTCGCGGCTAACATTCGACTCCCTTAAAACAGTAATCCTTCCTGGGAGAGAAGACTAAATGCGCGCTTTGTTGATCGACAAACAGTCGCTAGATACTACAGTGGCCACAATCAAGTTGGCACATTAAATGTGCCTATTCCAAAGAGCTTACATTACAGATAAATTTGCAGTAAGGTAGAAGGAGCAGACAGACAGCAGTCCAGCTAGGTCAAAGTGTTGAAAGCAAGTGCGTCATGTTCAGGGTGAAATCTTAATTCAGACAGAGAAGACAGAGTTCGTTTGGGTATTCATTGCATTTTGATTGGATAGTTAATATTGCTATAAAATTACTATTGGCTGTTCAAGTTTTAGTTCCATGTACATTGTAGAGACATTAGGATTTTTTTGGAAGCAGGAGTGATGCAAAATGAGCAGCACCTTCGCCGGGAATCGAACCACGGACCTCTCGGTTACGCCTCGAGCTTGCTGACCACTACACCACGACGCCATGCGAAAAAGGCGGGAGAAATACCTTACATATTCCCCCTTTTAAAGGGATGAGGGTACCCAATAGCCAAATCCTGGTAGTTGAGAACCATCATCCACCACCATTTTTAGTTCGGGTGCCAGTGTAGAGACATTAAGAATTTTTTGGAAGCAGAAGTGATGAAAAATGAGCAACGCCTTCTCCGGGAATCAAACCACGTACCTCTCAGTTATGCGTCGAGCGTGCTGACCACTACACCACGAAAGCATGAGAAGAAGGCGGGAGAAATACCTTATAACGTCATTAGAATTACGTAAGAAATATATGACATGGATTAATCCCGAAATGAAGCAGTTCAAATAGAGGTTACTATTTTTAGACTTGAGAAGGGAAATTTACGTTGCTAATTTAATCTTTTACATATTCTTTATTTTTCTTACATATGTATATATACCTTTCATGGTTATATATATATACCTTTTATAGTTTCTTTAATTACAACCAAAAACATTTGGGTATTATTATAGAAAGATCAATAAACAAAGTTACGCGCTCATTACTGCAAACACTGCATTGTTGGGTTCATCAGGACACACCATTCTGTTATTTTAAGTACTACAAATAGCAATGTGGTATTCTTAGTAAAAACTTCAAAGGCAGAATTTAGAATTATTTCTAATTCCCATTCAGTTGTCATTTGAAAAAGAATACTTGTTCATTTAACAAACCACCTTTGAAGATTCGTTATTGTTACTGTTAGAATGAAATAGGAATTTTTTATCTTTCATGAGGTGGAAAATTTCCGTAGTTCTCTTTAGATGTTTAGAATGCACATGAGTCACCAATTTAGGAATAACTGAGATCATTGATACCTAGTGGTTCTTCTTGGAATCGATGGACGATGAATGGATCGACCGCGTGTGATTTACGTATTTTTCTCCATGCGTGAACATGAACAAGTTACCTTTTGAAAGTACTTCATAGAGGCATTTTCATAAAGCAGGTCGCTTTCACGTGTTTGCTGCAAACAGTTAGTCGCTAAGAGCAAACAAACTTTTATAATTACACCTTACGTTGAAACAAAGTAAGATTACAATATACGAATCGATCTCTACATGTTGACAAAAAAAGGTACGAAAATTGTTGGACGATACTTATTATTGAAAGCTTTCCAACCAATGCCGTGAATGATGTTTGAAAAGGTTCGAGAAGAAGCAGCTCATGCATAATGGCCGATATTTTGCCAAATCCATGTTATTTGAAGCACATAGAGTCTTATCGATAAAGTCGCCACAGTCTTTCAGAGCTATGACACAAGAGTCAGCCCATTTTTCAAATATGGAATCATATCTTCGTTTTATAAAAACATACCTGTTGGGAAGAAATAATACATAAAAGATAGATGTATTTTAAACATAAGAAAGGAGAAACGTCACTTTCTTAGAGGAGTGTAAATAAAGATATGTTTACAGAAGTCATTATTCCTTCAAGTGAATCAAAACAGAAACATAATATGCACAAGATAGCAAGAGTAAAAATGGCGAAGTTAAAAGAATTTCTTAAACATTAGCTACAACAAGTTTAGGATCTGCTGCGTCTTGAGTGTGGAATGCAGTTCAACAAGTATCAAATGAAATTAGCATCTTATTTTCGAACAAGGAGTGCTTTTTCTTTAAATAAAGAAACAGCTGTGCATGACATAAAGAGAAGGAAACTACCGCCAGAACCAACTTCTACTCCCGACATAGAAAATTTTCTAGAAAGGTATAAGGTGTTAAAGCTTACAAGAAAAAGTATCACAAACTTTTCTAGCTTTCAGCACTTAAACGTATAAATCACACTTCAGCTCGAAGTAGCTTTTAATTAAAGACTCGCATCATAGGTTTAAAATAGCCACTATCATTAAAACACTATAAGTGCGGTGATTATTCACAAAATAGAATCAGTTGCAACGAAAACAAACTTTATTATCACGGAAGAAATCAATAACGCTCTTAGCGCTGTTACATCGTTCTCGCACTTGAATATCTATTACTGTTGCCATACACAAATTACTAAACTATACTCACAAAATCTAAGTAAGGCTTGCTCATGAGCCAGGTAATACAAAATACAAAATAATAAACATTAAAATAAGTAATGTTTTCTTAAACCTTTTGATTATAAATTATAAGCAAAACATAAAATTACCACTTTAAACCATTTTAAGTTAATATTAAAAATATATATGTATATCCAGCACTAATCAAATAAACCACAGAAATATTCTCAAGTATAAGAAATAATAATAACAAGCAATAAAAGTGTATTTCACTAAAGCACATATTTAAATTATAAGTCCAGTTTTTCTGGAATCTTAATTTTTCTACCATTCCTACTAAATTTTGGCTTCATGTTAAATATACCATTGTCCTGTTTGGCTGGCTGCTTTGAGAATTTGGTCAAACTATTGGATTTCACAGGCTTAGGACAGTCAGTAAGAGATGCTATCTCAAGAGGATGTATTCTCTGAATAGGACGAAGAAGTTCTTGGTGTAAAGTCTGCACCTTTACGAGTCGTACGTTACCGTCTTTACCTGGAACCAGCTCAGTAATGCGACCTAAAGGCCAGTTAATTCTCTTTTTGTTATCAGTTCTCACTAGAACGATATCACCCACAGCCACTGTGTGTCTGAGTTTTTTACTGTTCTTTCGTTGAATGAGAGCACCTAAGTGTTCCGACCGAAAACGGTTCCTTAATACTTTAAGTACGATTTGCCTATATTTCAGTCTTTTAGATAAAGAATTTTGTTCCACAGCATCAATATCTGGAACACTGAATTCATAAATGTCTTGAAGAAACATCGATGGAGAAATGGGCTTTATGACATCTCCTTCAGAGATATAAGTTAGAGGTCTTGAGTTGATTACATTTTCACAGTCTGCCAGAGTAGTTGCCATTTCTTCATAATTTAGACGAGCCTGTCCTAACACTCTTTTTAAGAGATCTTTCAATATCCTTATTAGTCGCTCCCACCAAACGCCCCCCCATGCGGCTGTCGGCGGGTTAAACTTCCAGTCAATCGAATTAACGACTCCGTGTTTCTGTATAAGTTTCCAATCTAGTTGTTTCAATGAGTTGGCTGCTCCGACAAAATTAGAACCATTGTCACAGTATACAGTAGTACATCTTCCCCTGCGAACTATAAATCTTCTAAATGCCATTAAAAAGGCATCTGTGGAAGCGGCAGTAATTAGCTCAAAATGTACTGCTCTGTACACTGCGCAAGTGAATATTAACACCCAACACTTTCTGTTTTCTTTTAGAAACAGAGGACCAGCCATGTCAATCCCTGTAATTTGAAATACCGCAGCATCTTTTACACGATTTTCAGGAAGGGGTGCACTTATCACTTCCATGTTCCTTGAACTATATCTTTTACAGATCATGCAATTAGCCACAATATTTTTCACACTCTTCCTTCCGTTAAGAATCCAGTATTTTTCTCTAAGCAGATTCAAAAGTATCTGACAACCTGCGTGACAATTCTTCACATGAACAGAGAAAATAAGTCGTTTCACAACTTCGTGTTTTGAAGAAAGGACAACAGGTTTCAGAAAATCATCACTATCCTTTATTAAGAATCCGTATTTTTCTCTAAGCAGATTCAAAAGTATCTGACAACCTGCGTGACAATTCTTCACATGAACAGAGAAAATAAGTCGTTTCACAACTTCGTGTTTTGAAGAAAGGACAACAGGTTTCAGAAAATCATCACTATCCTTTCTGTAGATAATCTTAGTTTTTACACGATAGATGCCGTGATCATCTTTAAATACCAAAGTGTGTTGAGTGTATCATATTCCAAATCAAGGGATTCTTTTTGAATCATAAGCAATATCTTTAACTCAGCTTCGTGAAATTCTACTGCATTCAATTTTCTGTTTCTCCCGCTTTCTGTATTTGCACAAATATGCTTAAAACGAAGAATCCAGGCAACCATCCGTACTATTCTGTCATAATTAGAAAAACGCTTGTAGTACCAATTATTATCACAAACGGTTTCATTATTTGACATCGTGCTAGCCGTTTTCAACTTCTCCCTTTCAATCTCTTCTTCATTACAGCTATGGTGGTTACAGGAATCCATACAATTAAGGAATTCTGTAGGATCTTTCATCCAGTGTGGTCCCTCCCACCATCTTGATGTAATTAGATATTTCGCTTTGCAACCTCTGGATGGCAGATCGGCAGGATTCTTTTCTCCAGGAACGTGCTTCTAAGCTGAAGGTTTACTGAGTTGTCTAATCTCCTTAACAAGGTTTCGCACGAAAACAGACCAATTTTTATCTCTTTTAATCCATGCGAGCACTGTTGTAGAATCACTCCAGTAAAATTTGTTAACTCTTTCCCATCCGAGGGCTTTGGTTACTGAATCTGTCAATCTGGCCCCAATTACGGCTGCCAAGAAACGGCTGCCAAAAGTTCCATGCTTGGGATAGTTGCCCCTTTTAAGGGAGCAACTCTAGATTTCGCAGCAAGAAGAAACAGTTCAATACGATCGTTGTTTTCAACCCTTAGAAATGTAACTGCTGCATAAGCGTCTTTGCTGCCATCAACAAAAGTGTGAAGAGCACAATTACTAAGATTTTCTGAAGTAACTTGAATAAATCTGGGAATTTCAGTGTTACTTAAGCATTTTAATTCTTCAAGCCATTGTATGAAATATTTACGAAGTTCGCCAGTCAACTCTTCATCCCAGCTGACACTTTTCTTCCATGCCTTTTGTAACATTATTTTTGGACAGAGCATAACGGGGGAGAAAAAACCAAAAGGATCGAATACCTTATGAACTGCAGATAACATGCTGCGTTTTGTTATCTTTACCAAATTAAAGTCATTCAACCATTCCATATTTATTCTCAGGGTGTCTAGTTCTTTATTCCAAAGCAGACCTAATACATGTGTTTCTTTCTTATCGTCGATTTCGTCGAACTCACCAGAATTTTCCCATCCCCTTAGGTCAAAACCGCCTTTGGACATCAATAACTTAGAATCGGACACAAACTTTTCCAACTGCTGTTTAGTGTCAACACTGGTAACGACATTGTCGACATAGAAACCTTGCAACAGTCTGTTTCTGAAAGCAACTTCAAAATCTTCACTGTTTTCAATGTGGTGTTCAATAACAGAAGCCAGAAGGAAAGGGCTACATTTTGCACCAAAAACAAGTCTGGCATGTCGAAAAACTCTGAGCTTTTTTTCTTCCATGTTTTCTTACTATAAAAATCGCAGGAAGTCTCTATCCTCTTTTCGAATATTTATTTGCAGAAAGGCTTTTCTAATGTCCGCTATGACTCCATATCGCCGCTCTCTGAATCGCAGTAGGACATCTGGAATAAGTTCGATTAAATTAGGACCGCACTGCAAGCATTGGTTCAGAGAAGGATGGTTTGTCAATCTCGCTGATGCGTCAAACACTGGACGAATAGGTGTGGTACTGCTGCTTGCCTTTAGGACAGGGCGATGAGGTAAGTAATTACCATAGGAGTCCACTTCAGAAGTGGGCACATTTTCTATGATACCTTCATCAATCCAGTTTAAAAATACATTTTCATATTGTTGATACAAATTCATTGCTAAAAGTTTCGAAGTGGTGTACTCGAGCCTCTTTTTAGCTAAACTAAAATTATCAGGTAAAGGTCATTTGTCATCAGCCCAAGACCACCATTATTTACTGTAACGGTTTCTAAAAAATGTTCTTTGGTTTGCAGATCAACCTCATGTTTAGATTTCTTTTCTGCATGATCATTGATTCCTATTAAATCCAATCTCTATAGACTTGAAACTTCAGCTTCATTTATAAACATTGATGTCCCCGCCGTTGCTACGCTTTCATTAGAAGGTTCTTCTACTGGCACCTTGCTCATCAATGTCCATCCAAAACTAGTTTCTACAGAAACGAGACCCGAAGACAAAATCTTCCTATTTCCGGTTAACAACCTTCCTATTATGTCGGCTCCGACAAGAATATGAATGGTTTCACAATTAACTGCAACATCTGTCAAAATTATGCCATTTTCTTTTAGTTCTCTAATCCAAGGGCCTTTACACACAGGCCGAATATTATCACAGATTGTAGCTTGATCTAGAACTTCGAAATTGCAGGCAAACTTTTCATTTAAACTTCTCAATCTTATTTTATAGCAATTATACTTCAACTCATCGCTTAAAACACCCTCAAAAAGAGAATACACCATACTTTCTTGACGAACAGGCAAATAATTCATCTCTTCGGCTACATTGTTTAAGATGTAAGATTTATGCGAAGCTGAATCTAAAAGTAATCTCACAATCTTCTGTTTACCATCAGAAATAAGGTTAGCTTTCACAGTTTGAAGAAACACTCTAGGGGTATGCGTTTTGAAATTAGACAAGTTAATTTCCCTCTTTATCGGCTTTTCTTCCTTTTTCGTCTGCATAACTTTGATTTGTGTATCAAGCACATCACACATTAATGGCACATATTTTTTAGAACAAATTAAGCACTTAAGAAAACTCGACATTTCTTAACTGTATGACCAGGAGATAAACAAGCATAGCAACAAAGTTTTTCCTTTAAAATTTTTTGCTTCTCCAATAAACTCATTTTTTGCGCGGAAAAACAGTCAGAACTTAAATGTTTACCATCACAAAAAACGCACGGCCTTGGAACCGGAAGTAGCTGTCAATAGCGCTGCAGCTGTCGGTGTCTTATTACGTAAACATTCTGCACTAAGATGCTTCTTTTTTACTGTCTTATTATCTGTATGCTTTCCTAAACCAAAACCAGCAACAGCTAAACATATTCTTTCTTCTCCCTCTACTTCAGGATATCAAAAACTGCATTAAATTGTTTAATCGATCCTTCGCATCAGTTTTTGAATCGGACGATTTACTACGATTCCATGCTTTTAAAAAATCTGCTGGAAAGCAAGACTCAACCATTGGATATAATATAGAAGCACATTTATCAGTTGTCACATTTAATGTTTCCAAAGCGCGTAAATAAGATTCGAATTTATCGTACAAAGAAGTTAATGAAAACTTTTCCTTAGTTTGCACAGTTACGATTAATTTCAATAATTCTCTAACGTATACTTCGACTAAAATGTCTTCCCTACCAAAACGAGATTTTAAACTTTCCACAGCCTTTTCATAATTAGCGGTGATAGGCGAAAAACTCTCCACAACTTCTCTAGCCCGAGAACCCGACACGGTAGCTTGAATTAAATACTGGAATTTATCCTCAGGGGTAATATCATCATCTTTATGAATCTGCTCAAACTGACTCCAGAAAGGAAGCCAATCTTTAATATCATCCCCAAACTGTCTAAATTCTAATCGAGGTAAAGTAAACTTTCGTTTCGAACTATTTACATCAGAAACAGAAATAGATGGAAATGACTCACTTTGATTGTGTACTTGGATTCTTGCCAATTCCAGTTCATAATCCATTTTCGTTTTTCGAAGCTGTTGCTCCATTCTCATTTTTTGAAGATCATAATCCAGCTTATCCTTCTCAATTTGTCTTTGCTACCGTGTCGGGTTCTCGGCAATTTTCTATCCGAAATAGCAGTTGTTAATAAATCTTGAACAAATTCAGAATCCTTTTTGTATTCCGCACTGTTCAAAATAATGTCTTTTAAACCTGCTATTGTAACGGTTGGTGGTAAACTTGCCCCAATTTCTTCCACAAAATGTTTCAAATCTTCCTTTTTAAAACCTTTTATTACTTGAAACATCTTAAATACGAAAATAATCCTGTCGCGGACGCCAGCAATGTTAAAGCTTACAAGAAAAAGTATCACCAACTTTTCTAGCTTTCAGTTCTTAAACGTATAAATTACACTTCAGCACGAAGTAGCTTTTAATTAAAGACTCGCATCATAGGTTTAAAATAGCCACTATCATTAAAACACTATAACTGCGGTGATTATTCACAAAATAGAATCAGTTGCAACGAAAACAAACTTTATTATCACGGAAGAAATCAATAACGCTCTTAGCGCTGTTACATCGTTCTCGCACTTAAATATCTATTACTGTTGCCATACACAAATTACTAAGCTATACTCACAAAATCTAAGTGAGGCTTGCTCATGAGCCAGGAAATATAAAATACAAAATAATAAACATTAAAATAAGTAATGTATTCTTAACATAAGGTAACTAAAGACAGGTAATATTGGTTGAAGCAAATATGACGAAATTTATTTTAGAACAGTGAATACTGTAGACAGTGACGACAATTTACCAAGACAATTCAGAAATAAAATGCGG
This sequence comes from Stegodyphus mimosarum, assembly GCA_000611955.2. Lineage (NCBI taxonomy): Eukaryota > Metazoa > Arthropoda > Arachnida > Araneae > Eresidae > Stegodyphus > Stegodyphus mimosarum. Next base: position 127,905 of record KK112864.1, read on the forward strand.
TAAAATCTTACCCAAAATTATAAATCATTTATAAAATACCTTGCATAAAAAAATTTAACATATGGTTTTTAGTTATTCTGATGTTGACAACAATAAGTACAAAAAGAGCCGCCCAACCGATATGGTAGTTAGCGTCGCTGACTGAAGTGCGGAGACCTGACGTGTTCAGACACATTGCATTTGGCGCCTCACTATACCTTCTACCTCCGACAATGGCCCAAACGGCCAGCTTCTTAATCTAGGTCTTATAGAAAGAATACTGTTGTATTATGGGCTTCTGACAGCGCTATAGAAAGGGAGGGAAAATGTTATAACTTCTCCATAAACTAAGGGTTTGGTCGGCTAAAGATTCGAGTAGGTAGAATAGAAGAATAGCCGTTACTAAGCTCACTATCGGGGGGATTCCTTTGATGGAAGAGCCTGACCGCATGGATGTCTTGTGGCGTTATCTTGCATAACATGAATACAAGCCTTTAAAAAACTTGCAATAAGGCGTTGCTTTAAGTAGTCACCAAATATTTTGCCTTATCTTAAGGAAATCGGTTGAGCTGTATTTACAAGTTGAGCTGGCTGTGAGGCAATAAATGCTGCTTTTACTCTTGTTGAATGTTTTCCAAAAAATTTTGAAAATGTCATAAAATTAGGTTTGTTGAAGAGGGAGAATGAAAATGCGCACTGTCCTCTCCGGGATTCAAACTGTGGACTTCCTAATTACTACTAGCCTTACGCGTTTACCAATTACACGACGAAGGCGTGGGAGAAAATCTCTTACGTAATCATAAGGATTATAATAATAAGGAGTATAGTGAATAATATAAGGAGGTAAAACATATCTTATTTAGATTTTGAAACCTGAACTATATATTCACATCATTCTTTTTGTTGCTATCAACTCAAGGAAAAATTCAATCATTTGATAATTAGGATTACTAATAAAAAATTTATTTAAAGAATATCCTTCGTCAAAAATTATTTTTAATTTATATTCCGTTATAAAATGTGAAACTTTCATGAGATAAAAATAAACTAATATTTTTAAATAAAACAAATTTTACTTGTTTTTATGAATATTTTCCCTTTATTGTCAAGATATTTAGTGCGCCATAATTGCATACTGCATAACGACAGCAATTAGAGATTTTCAGAAATTTCAGCAAACATATTATTTTGCTGTTTGGAAAAAAGTTATAAAAATTTACGTCCTGAATAATTAGTCATTAAAATCTTTACTTTTTCTTTCTAAATAGTGTGTGGTCTTTATTAATTAGTTTCTAAATATCAGCAATTTGCAATGTATTTATTATTTCCCTAAATCTAATAATTTGTAATCTGTTTTAAAATCGTTGTTCTCGTTATGCAGTCGAAAGATTGCCAGTGCTTTTAGTTTTCTTAATGAGCAAATATTCAAAAAATAAATAAGTAAATAATAATAACACACAGGAAATCTCATGCGAAGAATCTGAAAAAGATGTCGTCACTTCGAATTAAAATATTAAAAGCAGGAAAAAGGAATTCTTAATGTTATTTGCACTTCACTGAGTATGGCCTAGTTTGACATCATCTAGATTTGCATGAACTTCCCTCAAGACATGGTTCTTGTTTGATCAGGACGCACATGTCTGCAGAGCTGAGCTTCAGTAAATTTTGCATCTTCAGAGGAAAGTTTGGTCATAATATGTGTTCTGAAAAGGAAAAACTTGAAGGTATTTATTTTGTATAGTGCTTATTTCATGGCCATGACATTCAGACGGATTTGTGATAATCAATTAATCTGCATGTGATTTTGCTGTATGGTACAAGTACTATTAGATGAATATATTTTCAAGTTCCTTATTAGCAAAAGTCTTCTGCTATTGGTGAATTAATAGCATAAAGCATTATCATTTTATTCTTCTATCATATTGTGACATTCTAAGGAAGTTCTGAAAAATATAATCTGGTGTTAGAAAAGAAGAAGAAGTATTTATCGTCTGACAAGCCTGAACATAGAAAGTTACAAAGAATGATCAAAAACGAAAAATGTATTTCTCTTCTTCAGTTGACGTTATATTGCTGAATCTGATGGAATGCTTTCTTAGTTCATTTGATATTATTTTCGAATTTGAAGTGTTTTAGAACTACCTGATCGTTTTCCAAAACCTTGAAATTATATTAATCAGTAGCGAACTGTGCTACTTCAAGATATAACACTAGCAAAATTATAGAAAGTTTTTATCTAACACTTTTCAAGTTTTTTATTTAGAAGAACTAGATTTGTTGCTGTAACATTAAAATACCTGTAAATTAAAATTTACTGTGATATAACATATACAAATAGATGCTAATATAAGAGGCTGCTTAAATTAACTGGATTTCTTTAACAGAAGATCAATAAGTGTTTCTAAAATCAATATATCGATATTTATTTAAAAAAAAATTTTTAAAGTTCTTCAGATAAAAAAAACTTGAGTTCTTTCGGGAAACTAGCTGAAGCAGTTTCATTTATAGGTTTACTGGAATATTTTTAATCAATTAAAAATTCATTTTGCAGTTTATCATTAAGTTCCAGTAAAGAATGCTCGTAAAAAGAATTTCTTAATGCACCATTTGCTTTCACAAATAGAAATCAAAATACCTTTCCACATTTTCCCAGCATTAAATTGTACCGGCATATATAGCGACCAGTGTCGCAATATATTCTTCCGAAAGCAGAAATCCATGTGTTAAAATTCTAGTTGATTCTATGTTCTGTTTAACGAGCGTCGAACTACCGTCGTTTTTTACTAGGTTAATCAGTCGAAAGTTGCAATAGCTCGTCACATCGTTTGGCCTAAGTGAAGTTGAGTAGTTTCACTCTCGTTCAAGGCCGCAGAAGTTACTCGGTCACATCAAAATATAAAAACTTCAGTGTTACAGGTCATCCCAACAGAGCGCGCTGCTCAAAAATGTTATAAATTACCCGCTGAATTTGCTAGAAAGAACATTTTGCAATTACTTTAAGAGAGAGAAAAAGTAAACTTCACTTCTTTCAGAGCCAGCAAAAATAATGCTGACGAAAGGTAAAAAAATTCCAAGACAGATACCCAAACCAACGGGTCCTTACAATGTAGGATGCACAGATATAATGACATCCTACTCGCCTGATGGTGTATTCGCTAGGCTGTTTTACCCAGCGATGCCAACAAAGGTAAGTTTCATTTAAAAATGTTGTTTTAACTTTTTAATAAATTATAAACACATTTAAGGAGAACCTCTATTTCTTTAGTTTTGCTAATATAGCCTATAATGTCTTACAAATATTTTTTTATTATTATAGTTACTTTAACACATAATAAATTTCTTAATAAATTTGGCTTAAATTAATATATATATATTAATATTTTAAATAGCATATTTACATAAAATATCAATCAATGTACAAACGACAGACTTTCAGTTCAATAAATATTAAATTGCTTACAGTTACGGAGGGAATTTTTACTAAAACCAGAATTAAGAAAAAAAATAAAAATCTGAAGGAGTTAAAATTTTAACAGTCGCCCAAATAGGCTCTTTTTAAGTTTAATATAGTTTAACAATAGAGATTATCGACAGAGATGGCCCAGGTGAAACAGCGTAACATTTTATAGATATTAGATCAATATGCATTGAGACTAACATGATTTTCTGCTTAGATAAAAAGTTAAAAAAATAATAGGTAATATAATTTTATAAAAAATATTTAATGCTGTTAATTAGGTATATCATAAATCAAATGCATTTTTATTTAAATAAGTCACATTAAAAAGTAAAAAAAAAAACATTTTTAAGGATATTATCCGTTACTTGTAAAGAGTTTAGTTTGTTAATTAATAACAGACAGATTAAACATATCTTACGTTTCTGCGAATGGCAACACTTAGCATTCCAACAAATACTTCCTTAAATGTTAACTTGAACAAAGACTAATATCTAATTCAAAAATGCGCTGAGATATCCCTAAATTAATAAATGAAAAGAAAAATCTGAAAGCTTTTAGATTTTATATTACGGCCTTTTTTTTCACAATGCGAAATCACAAAATGCGATTCACACACACAATGCGATTTTATCACAATGCGAAAAACATACAGTCATTTATGCAGGTTCTTCATTATTTAATTTCTTTAAATATAATATAGGGCTGTAATATTTGGTGACAACAGTTTGAAAAGTGAATCAACGCAAAATGCCAAAACGAAATTAATAACCCTTCTGGTTTTACACCCTTTGGGCTAAATAATAATAATAATAATAATTTTTAAAAAATCTCAAAAGTTTTTAGATTTTATATTACCCCCAAAGAGGCGTATTGTTAACGTTTTGTGTGTTGTTTTTATTTATTTAATATCATGTTCTTTGCACTTAAACCATAAAATTCAACAGCAATATCACAAAATAATTTTAAAAAAGCGTATCATTAGAATTTTCGATACACAGTTTCGCGCGCTGGAGACAAAAAAAGTTTCTTCCGCACAGGTTTGCCATTGCTCGCTTTGAAATCGTTGAGTCTGTTAATTAAAAATTCGTTAAAGGTTTACAAAATGTGAAATAGATAACAAAACAAATTCCAAATTTAGGCTTCCAGATGCTCATATTCGAGGGGAGAACTGCCTTATTCAAAATTTGATGTCTCTAGATACCGTTGTTTTTTCACAGTACGAGAAACATACATACATTCATGCAGATCCTTCATTGTTTAATTTCTTTAAATATAATGGAAGTCTCCAATATTTGATGGCAACAATTTGAGAAGTGAAATGGCGTTTATAATGAATGCCAAAACGAAATTAATAGCCCTTCTCGGCAAATTTCTCCCTTGGTAAATATTCTACACGAAGAAAAATGCAAAGCTAAAAACGGGAGTAAATCGCTTTTAAAACCTCTGCTTCCTCCCCCCCCCCCACCCCCATTCATTACCCATTGCTATTTATTGAAACACAGATAAAGATCAATTTCACACCCATTGTAAATGTAAACAAATGCATGATTTATACATTCATTATCTGTTGCTATCTCAACGGAATAAAGGTAAACTTATTTTATGCGTAAAAATATTTCTAAGTATAGAGTTAATACACCAATTCATTATTACATTTTAGAGAGTAACGCAGTTTACGAAATTCTTAGGAAAGTAAAGGAATAACCTTATTGCCCACATAAGTTTAATATGAATTAAATCTACTTGATACTATAATATTTAAAACTTAAAATGGAATGAAGTTATTAAGTATAATTATTGTAATTTTATTTATTACACAAAACTCATTTTCAGAACGGTTCGTAACTTTTGCTGTAATATAAAACATCACCAAAATACTTTAATTTTGATTAAAAATTAAAATTTACGACTACAAGCATGTAGCTAGTTCTCTTCTTTTATAATAATTAGCATCATTTTAAGGTAGTACTTTGTAGTCTTTCAGACAAATTTTCCTTTCTTATTTAATACACGCAAAATTGCTATTAAATTATACACAAGGAAAACAGTAATTTTAATTATTATGTTCAGTGGGGAAAAAATAGTTATTGTATCGTATAAAAATATTTATTGTAGATATTTCTTGCTGCTTAACACATTATTACATTGCTGAATATATTGTTAAAAATTGGCAGCTATTTTCTTTCTGATGATACTGCATTCGGATATTAACCATATTTGTAAAAAAGGAACTTATTTCATAATATTAAACACTTGTTTATTTATTTTCCTACAAAATAAATATACATTTTGCATAATATAATATCGTTTTATTATAGCAGTACCAAGGTTTTCAAAGCAATGAACAAGAATTACTTAATAAATTCCCAAAAGATGTTAAATTGTGTAATATAAATAGCGATAACCGGAGGAAATATAATTTGGAAGATTGCATTTGATGTCTTAATATTTTGTCCTGTATTCTATAGAATTAAAAGATACCATGGAAGATATTTTAAGAAAGAATTCTTTCTATTATGAAATGAACGTTTGTTTTCTTCATTGTCCACTAATATTTCATTCAGTTATTTTTAAACTTAGGCAAATTTCCCATTCATCGTTTCTTTTATATTTCAGCAATTACTATCTCATGCAGTATGTTTGTCATAAAGCTGCACTCATATATTCCCCAAATATGCATAAAATGTAGAATGAAAATTCGGGTGTCTACGTTTATTAAACTTGAAAACGACCTGCTTTCTACAAAAATAAATTAAAAGAAAAAAAAAATCTGAAAGGTTTTAGATTTTAAATTACATCTAAAGAGGCGTTTTTTTAACATTTTGTGCGTTATCTTTATTTATTAAATATCGTGGTCTTCGCATTTAAATCATAAAATTCAGTTCAAGAGAAATATCGCAAAATAAATTTTAAATGAGCACATCCCTTTAGAATTTCCGATACACAGTCTCACTCGCTGGAGATAAAAATGTTTTTCCTGTACAACGTTGTCATTGCTCCCTTTGAAATTATTGAGTTTGTTAATCAAAAATTCGTTAATGTTTTACAAAATATAAAATCGATAATATAACAAATTCCAAATTTGGTCTTCCAGATGCCCATATTCGTGTGGAAACGTTCAATATTCAAAATTTGATGGTTGTAGGTACCGTTGTTTTATCACAATGTGAGAAACTTACATACATTTATGCAGATTCTTCATTATTTAATTTCTTTAAATATAATACAGTTTGATAATATTTGATGGCAACCATCTGGAAAGTGACACAACGCTTTTAGTGAAACAACGCAAAATGACGAAGCAAAATTATAATCCTTCTGGGGAAAGTGCCACTTTTTACTAATAATTAATTAATTAATTAATTCTGCTAGAAAAATTATTGCATTTTTAAGTCATTTAATTTCAAATAAATCAAAGTGAAAGCAAATATTTTTTAATATTAATCGTATGTTACCTTTGAGATATTTATTAAGGAAGCTCGAATAAAAAAATACATGTTTTGAAATTATGGCCATTTTATTCTTTAAGTATTACACACCATAAAAATTCTGTACTTCTTGTTAATAAGAGGTAGTAATAAAAATAAAAATTTAGTAATTACTTTATATTAATTAATCAGTTTACTTTTATTAACATTCATTCAAAATTTACTATAATCATGCGGTTGAAAAGTAGTTTCTACAGTTATGATCACTACGATTCTAGAATGTGTTATAGAATACTGAACTGCATATTCAACAAGAAAAATAGGAAGGTAATCAATTGATAGCTAAAAGAATTTCAGAACAAGTATCTATAGCTTTTCATCCTGTTTCTTTTCCGCAGATTAAAAAATGAAAAGCGTTTAAAGTATTTTGTTTGCATAGTGATAGTTGTTTGATTTTTATTAAAGCAAAGCAAGGGAGGGCCCTTTGCAGAGGAAGAGATATCCTCGAGGAAGAATTTTCAAAGAAAAACTGGCTCGTATTAACATTACCATAGTCAACCTCACGAAAATATAGTCAACTTTCTGTTCATCGGTATCCTAAATCTAGCTATCACTGTTTACCGGTTTAACCACCAGGAAAACTATAATTAGCATAAGCATCCACCAAAAGCACACTATGTTGCTAGCTGATTTATGAATAGTAAGAAAACTTAGGTTGAAGCTGTTTTTAATAAGCATATAAGACCTTCACAAATAAATAAATCCCATGGAACTTCAGATTCCTTTTAAAGAATTCCTCTTGTGAATGCTCTGGGAATGTCTGCAGCTACAAATTCAATTAACTTTTTCTTTTCCACAATAATTAAGTAATATTTATTAAAGACTAATTGTGTAGTAAAGAAACTTTTCTGTAATGGCTGTAATGTAAAAACTGCGAAATAAGATTTCCTGTTAGTATTTTGACTATTATTTTAAATAAAATTTTTATTTCATAAACGCATCTTTTCGGATACTCGAAGTTTTTACATTTTGCTCACGGGATTATAGTATTCGCCGGAAATTAATGCAGATCACTTACGTTACATCAAAACGAAATGCAGCAAATCATCACAATGCAACTTACTTTTGTTGTTTCTTTGTTAAATCTTCCTTATTACTGTTAAATATTTGAACTTTTATAATCCTGAGAATTGGTCTTGCCTGGTTGCAGATGAGGTTTTATATGTTTTTGTGGTTTCAGAGAAAGTGCAAAAGAACGATTCAGTAGGTCACAATGGATGAGTAGTATTTACTACTTCAATGACTGCAGATGAATGTTAGTGAAGAGGAAATAACAAGTCATTCATTGAAGTGTATTTATTGAAATATTAACCATTCTGCACATGCAGTTGGATGATTAGCAAAGCCAGCTACCACGAGTTTCAAATCCAGATCCACACAGAAATGCTATAGTTATCACCGGCGATATATGAAAACCGACATTCTATGGAATATTTTAATCGAATGCCGAAAACTGGCCGGCTGAAATGTATGAAACGACTACCATTTCATACATTTTCTAGGCATTCTATCCAAATGACAAACCGGCGAAGGATGAAATACATCTCTGATTCGTTTCGAATATCCATACATTTAATATATTCACACATAATCAATATATTTAATACATTCATTCCATAACTCTATACATTTAATACATTGTTTTCTTTAATAAGAAAGGTATAAATTTTGTTTTGTACAATTTTGATTTACGTATTTTGAATAAAAGTTCATAAGGTATTTTCTCCCTCTTTTCCACATGCCTTCTTAATGAAACTGGATAATACACCCGGCTAGTATAGGGAGGTTTGGTGTTCGATTTAATGTTTAATGGCATTCTTTTCTCATTTTTTTCCAAAATAGCATTTTTATGTACATTTTTTATAATAGCCTTATCACGACCTTTTTCATACTTTGCCTAAATAGCATTGAATACCTGCCTAAATAGCATTGAATACCTAGCTATCATATACAGTGCCTAGAGAAAGTAAATAATAATTCTCATATTTCATACTTTGGTTAAAATCTAGGCTTTCTGTAGAATGCCGGCATTTCATACATTGCCGGTAACACATGAAGTCATGGCGAAACGGAGAAGGGGTGGCATTTAAAATATGTCGATCCAAAAGTCTTTCAGGTTGTTAGTTTTTCGGAAAGACAACTGCGAGATTTCAGAATTAGTTCCCTTGATGTTTCTTGTTCATAATTTGGGTAGAACTGGTCGTAAACGCGTTCTATCACTCTTGTTACTTAAAGTCTTTGACCAAGAGATAGCGGACTCTGGCTTAAATGAATACAAGTCAATAGGGACGGATGGGATGGTCTGACTGCGAAGTCAGTTTGCAAAAAGATACCGGCATTGTTGTTCATTCATACCGGCATACGTTGTTCATTGTCAAACCATGGGGCTGCTCGGCACCCTGGCAAAGTTCAATTTATACCATAAAATTATAATTTTCAGCAAGATGTCATCTGAAGATCTTTATCTAAGTTAATAGTCGCCAACTTATATATGGGTACTGACACTCTTATGAAATCGCCGGGATGGCGGAACATGCGCATGCCCGCTTTTAATGCTTTGAAGTAAAGAATTAGATCGAATATATGAATTTACGACGGGCTAGCGACGATAGGGTTAAGACGTTGAATCTATACATTTGTTGTTGTTGTTGACTAATACTCATTTGTCTGACCTATAGTCAGCCCAGGCCCACGTAATTCCTCATGGAAAAAGGGCAAGATACGCTTGTCGTTGGCAACAGCCTTGAGCACCTTACAGGTGACAGTGCGATTTAGCTCATTTCAGCCCCCAATTTTGATGAAGAGCACCCGGAAGGTACGTGTCCGAGGTCTCCTAACCCTCTTCCCCTACCTCCAATCTCTCCAAATATGCGGCGCATATTTAGAGTGCCCCCATGCCGCGCGGACACTATACATTTACAAACATCCATGCCTTCTCCGGGATTCGAACCTAGGCCCTTCGGCACTGCAGTTAGCGACGTTAATCCCTATACCAGTTGGGCGGCATCAATACATTTATTACGTTGACACTTTATTAGCGTATTAGTGCACCAGAGGTGCTATTAGTCTCGGCAGTCATTTTTTGTCAGTACAATTTTTGTGTCCGCCTCACTTTTCAAATTGTTGCCGCCAAATGTTAATGCCATGCGTAATTAAAAAAATTAAACAACGGAAAATCTGTATGTACGTATGTATGTATACTTTTCGCATTGCGGCAAACGAAGGTACCTAGACCCATCGAAGTTTTAATACACATAATCCTGCACCCGAATATTGAATCTCGAATTTATTTTGACTTCTTTCATTTTTGTACAAGCTTAACGAATTTTTGTTAAACAAACTGAGCGACTGAAAAACGAGAAGTGGCAACACAAGTCGAAATAAAACATTTTTATCTTCAGGGCGCAAGATTATTGCGCAGTAAAATATAAGATATTAATCTTTCAATTTTAATTTAAAATTCGGGTCTTTGAAAGCAATGTGTTGCCACTACCTCAAATAGAATACTTATTATCTTTATGCACAAGCGTGTTGCCATTCAACAAAGCGTAAGATATTTAAATTTCAGATTTAATCTTCATGTTACAGAGTAACAAACCAAGTGACTGAAAAGCAATAAATGCAGTTTTTTAAAATATTTTTTCTGCTTTCTAATCTAATTTATTTAAATAAAAACGTATTTAAGCCATGAGATGTCTATTTAGAAATATTAAATATTTTTGTACAATTACACTAGCTGAACTCATTGAAATCATTATACATTTTTTTTCTTTTTATCATAATTCTTTCAGACGGCTGACCGCTCGAGCGGCTATTTTTCAGAGAATTAATATAGCGAATATAAAAAAAATGTGTAGTAACCCTTAACACTTTATTGGGAATTCTAAAGTTATGCTGCTTTTAAATATTTTGTGATTTGTTCTTGAATAATGTGGAAGAAAGCGACGCTTAATGATAAAACTAAAACGGCATAAAAAATGTATTAGCAGGAGTAAGACCAGGAACAGATTAGTAAGCTGCAATGTTCAGCGGGAATAAAATAACCATAACAAATCCTCTAGTGCCGTGTTAAAATCTGAATTCTTTCACATTTTTTCCTTTGGATTTTCTTTTCTTTACTTGCTGTTAACATAATTCTGCAACTTTTATTAATATATTATCCATTTTTAAATAATCGATATCAGATAACAAGAACAACAATATTAAGTTGGAGGGAGATTATTCGATTTAAATGACAACTGAGGGGTAGAAATACCTATTTTTGGCTTTTCAATGGGATTTATTTTATAAACTATACTTTTATCTTCACAGCAGGGGGGGCAAACTGTGGCCCTTTGGCCCCTTAAATGCGGCTGTCATTTTAATAAAGAGTAATTTCATGTGTAAAATGCAATTTAAAATAGAATTCGTATTTCTTAATATGTTTTAAATACATAATGTGCATAATAATTTTAAACAATCTCCACTTGTGCGCTAGTCGTAATGAATATACACCTCGTCCACAAATCTCTTTACCAACCTTTATTTCCGAAACCTTACATAAACTTCCCGTTACAAAAATGCTTAAAATAGCGTCAATATTCATGTTTTGGCGTTTTTTGATTTAAAAAATTTTCGAAAGAGTCAGTTTTGTAAAAGTTACTTTTATATGCTCTCGCAGTCCCTATATTCATATCTAGGAAGCTTTTACGCTCGTTTACTATAAAATACACATTATAAAAGTGGAACTCCCATATAACTAAAACTGACTAATAGAGAGTGCTGAGTATTTCTTTATTATTAAACTAGCGGAAGTACTCGATGCCGGTTAAGTTAGCTTGAGAGTAATGCATCTAGCAACAGAGAGAACGATAGCGCTGAAATCCTTCTGTAATAACGATGCAAAAAATACGATTCATAGCCATACATTTTTCAGTCCGATGCGATATGGAACACAAAAAACTTTCGATAGAAAGTAAACTAATTCTCTCTCATTATATCAGCAACAATGACACCCAGTTTTTAATTATTTTCAGCGTTCTAATCAAAAGGTCGTAAAAGCTCAAGTTCCATCTAATATTTCACCTATATTCAATTTTAGTCGATTAAATGTGGCAAAAAATTGATCATAATGGATCAGAAATCAGTAACGCGAACAAACAAATACACACACAAACAAGGCGTTCTTCTTTATATGTTAGATTTTATAAAACTTACAAAACAAATCTTTTATTAACAAACTTTACGATCTGTAAAGCAAGCAGTAGCAACACTTTTCGTAATAAACATTTTTATATCTAACGCGCCAGACTGTTGCTGCTCAGAAAAATGAGAGCGAAAATTAGCATTTTCAAAGTTTTTAATTAATATTTCGGCTGATTAGAGTCATAGGAAGATGAGAATAGTCGAAATGGCTTCCCACGAATTTTTGGAGTCTGGAAAAAGGTATTTAATGTTTGGCAATGCTATTTTTATTTCATCGTAAAACCTAGAAATGTTTTTATTAACAAACTCTACAATTTGAAAGCGACCAGTGGCAACGCTTCTCGAAATAAAGCAGATTTTCATATCCAGCTTGCGAGATTGCTGCCACTCGAAAAAATGAGGACGAAAGTTC
>KK112864.1:146308-159968 GCA_000611955.2 Stegodyphus mimosarum
CCCCCCCCCCCGCAGTGTACGTTCGTTTGGAGAACTATGTGTTTTTATAATTTAATGGCCCAGAGTGCTGCCATTTTCCCGTAATACAGGGACATAACATATAAATTTTTCATTATTTGATTACAGGAATTTCTGTAGATGTAGCTGAAATCTTATGAATATATACTGCAATTTCATTATAATTATACTGATATTCTTGTTTGTAATTTTGCGCATCAACCAAAATTTAATATGTATAAACGATTTAAATTGCTATATTTCTAACCTAGTAGAAATCTACTTAAGCAGCATCTTTAATTCATGTAATTACATAGAGATTTGACAGGACATTTGACTCACCGGCTAATGAAAATTCTTTCATTATACAGGATTCAAGGTCACCGGAATGGTTGCCTCATAAGAGCTATCTAGAAGGTTACGCCATGTTTTTCAAAATGTGGCCTCCCTTGTTCTGCAAGTACTTTCCTAAATTTGTAGGTAAGTGCCATTGACCTTTGAGTACTGTCGTGAGCAACTCAACGGTTGAGTAAACGTAGTTTTTCTGAAACTTATTTTTCATGATTTGGCAACACTGTATTTTTTAGTTTTAAGTTTATGTTTAGAATATTAAAAAGAATGGTGGATATGCGTCATGTTCTCACACTAAGGTGGATTGCCTCTTTTATTTTGATTACTTAAGTGGGATGGTCTGCTTTATTTTGATTACTTATTCCTTTTCTACTTTTTTTTCTCTGGAGAATGAATGAAATTCGGAACAAGTACGATTTCTACAATATCGGTCTAAGTTGGTATATTTCTACAATATTAGATTTGATTAAACTTTAAAATGAAGTACATATTATAAGACTTGCCTAAGTCATAAACTACAGCGAGTCAAAAAAAAGTACTCGGGCAGAACAAGCTTTCAGGCACATTTTTGAAAGTGTAATTAAATATTTAATTTACATGAAATACTTTTGTTAGATGGCATATCTTAGAGCTGTACAAAATCAAAAAAATGTTAAAATTAACTAAAAATGAAGTCAAATAAATGTTAATTTTTACACTTTTCGTGTAAAACGAGAAAATAATGGTAAAAAAAGTATTGAGGCAAACAAAAATATTAAAAAACATTTCTATAAAAATCGCCCTATAGTAATGCATTTGGATTTCTTTCCTTTTCGTAAATTCATTGAATCTTTTTCTAGGCTTGGATTTCATGAGATTTTGATTTTTTTCTCGATCTTTTTCTTGACTGTTTCTCCAAGAGCATTCCTTCCGGCAATTCGGTTTTTATTAATCTTCTCGGTACTTATGTAGTTTCCCATCGACCAGCCAAGTAGCGCGGTTTAGCGCCAGTTATAGATGACCGTGCCGTTTAGAATTCCGTAGTAATAATTGGCGACCGGCAACAGTTGTCGAAATTTTCAACAACGGTCGACGGTCGACAAATGCCCCAAATATGTTGAAAAAGATTGAAGTCTACACTAACTATAAGCATTTGGATTATATAGGGATAGGTATATAGTTTGCAAATATAAGCATAATGCTTCTGATCATTGGCTTGATAAAGCGTAGATGCGAGAATATGTCCAGTTTTTGTGTGAAGTATTTCAGATTCTGTTTTAAAATATGAACATATATAAAATCATCAATTTTGCCATTAATAATATGTAGAATTTAAAAATATTCGTATAACTTAAGACAATGTGGCTACCTTCACTATGTTTTACTGAAAGTGTAAGTTTCTTCATTTGCAGTTCAATATGTTTTCGATAGATGATTTGCTTTTAATCATCGTCAAATGATGAAATTTACTTTCACCTGTAAATATAGCTAACGTACTTCTCCCGCCGCATGTCTTCATGGTGTAGTGGTCAGGACGCTCGGCGCGTATTCGAGAGGTTCGCGGTTCGAGTTCCGGTGAGGGCATTGCTCGTTTTCCGTCTTTCCTGCTTCAAAAATAACCTAATGTCTCTACAGTGGTGCCCAAACTAAAAAGGATGGTGGATGATGATCCTCCACCACCAGGATTTGGCGACTGGGTCCCCTAATCCCCAGTCGCCCTTTAAAAGGGGAAGTATAAGGTATTTCTCCCACCTTCATTGCATGTCTTCGTTGTGTAGTGGTCAGCACTCTCGGCGTGTGTTTGGGAGGTCCGCGGTTCGAGTCCCGACCAGGGCATTGCTCATTTGTCGCTTCTTCCGCTTCAAAAATACATAATGTCTCTACAAGCTTAATTCTAAAATTTTCAGCACAAGTCTTAGTGAATTGTGGTCAGGTCCTTCGCTTTACCGAGAAATGGTTTTCTTCTATTTATTTTGCCAGAAAACTTACATTTTCTTAAAATATTTCTATAAGTTTTACATCACTAAATAAATATTCGTTGGGATTTTAAAGTCAATCTGATCCGATTGGTTTTAGTATTTAAATAACGCATCTAACTATCTACTTTTCTTTGGGTTCAGTGAATCTCCTTGCTTGTGGTGTGTTTTCAAGCAGATTTGGTTAACGTATTTAAAAATTAAATTGAACGGTAGATATCATTTTAAATTCAACATTTCAGCTATTTTTTTCTCACATTTTTTGTGATTCCCGTGAAAATTTTGTAAATTTAGTCGTACCAAAAAAAAATCACAATTTCCTCGACCCATGTTAACCTAAACCTTAAATTGTATCTTTTCCAGTTTGAAATTCTTCTCCCGCCTATTTTATAAGAATAGCCTTCCAGAATTGATTCCTATGACATTTATATCGCAATGCCACCAAACTTTTGTTACCTCAATTTCGTATGTAAAGACAAAATATTTAAAATATGTCATTTATCCTTTAGTTTTATTTAATATTATTCCTCTTAAAATATTTAGCGTCATATTTAGACACAGAAAGCAATAAGAAATATTTAGTTTGAGAATAGTAGCTGAATTTTTATCACTAAGAGTTTAAAAGTGTCTTATGCCTCAATACGTTTTCTCCCAAGACTATATTCACAATGAAGAAAACCATTAAGGGGGAAGATTTTAGAATTTTGAAATTTAAACCTGCTGATAATTAATAAAGCTATATTTACAAAAAAAAACAGTTATTTGTATATACATTTTATTTTGCAATTATACTGAATTTATAAAGAAAATTCAAATATAATTGTGGCAAAAATGTAAATAAAAATTAATTAAACTATGAAATAAAGAAAATATGTTACGCGAATATTCTATTTCTTGTATGAAAACTTCAAAAAAAATTCTTTTAAATAAAAGAAACTTATTGCTTAATGTATGTTAAATATCAGGCGGAAAACTGTTTTATTTAAATGAGGGTATTAGAAGTTAAAACACATGTTCGTGTGTAACAATCACGGGAGTCTGAAGGTCTGAAACAGTGTTTGCAGAAGACACAAAACAACGCATAGCTTTCCAGTGACATTAAACAGAGACAGAGATTTTTAAAGTGAGATTTTAGAAAAAGCTGTTTATTAACAGAAATTTTTAATTAAAATTTTAAAAAGCAGTTACTTATTAATACAGATATATATCTGAGTCCCTTCCTGGATTTTAATTAACGCTTTAAAAAGTATACTGCACAATATATTGAATGTAATGCATAATAAAACAACAAAACGAAACAAAAATACAGGAGCTTTTTTAAATTTGCTTTAATATACTTATAACAAATTGCACAAAGGCTGTTAAAAATGAATTAAAACTTCTCTAATATTAAATTAAAACTTCTCTAATATTAAAATATAAAAAAAACCATTCAACCTATGTCATTAGTTACGTTGTCGTTTTTTTTTTTTAGGTTCAATAACTCTGCTTTTTAATTCATCGATAAAATTTCTTCTAAACAAAACTGTATCGGTTTCATACAGATATTTTGTACCGAATATTTAAAACTGAAATGTTACTTTTCATTCCAATTATTAAAAATATAGAATACAAATCTACAGAAAAATATTATAATCACGTAAATAAAATATTCTCCAAATAAATGTTTTCTTAAAACTAAAATGTTTAAAATTAATTCAAGACTGAAGTATTATTATAGGAGTTCAAACATTATTATACAGAATACAAGAACTTACCTATGCACAAACAAGCAATATGGTCATGTTTTTTAATTTCAATCATACTCTTTAGATTATCAGAGTTAGTAGATTATTGTACAGAATACTAGGTTTGGTTTATTTGATTACGGCAAAGCATGCGAGAGCTACACTGGTGAAATAAATTAAGAGAATTTTCATATTTGATCTGTGATCTTCAGAGCTACTGGACAGATTTTAATAAAACTTGGTGTGAATATAGGTTGATATAATACAAACAAAACAAACATTCAACAGTTATAATAGACACACATGTTCGTGTGTAACACTCATGGGAGTCTGAAGGTCTGAAACAGTGGTTGCAGAAGACACAAAACAAATGGGTTAATAGGGAATACGGTCCCCTCTTACAGCCATACAGGCCTCGCAGCGTCATGTCATACTGGAAATAAGGCAGTTTATCAGTACCTGTGGTAATTAGTCCCACTCATTCAGCAACACTGTTTTCAGTTCCTGGATGGTTCTCGGAGGAGGATTGCGAGTTCCACTTGCCCTCCCTAGAGCGTCCCAGACATGATCTATAGGGTTGAGGTCTGGAGACCTGGCTGGCCAATCCATCCGGCGAATATCCTCACTCTCAAGAAATTCGTCGACCAGAAAAGCTCTATGTGGCCTCGCGTTATCGTCCTGTAAGTTGAACTCGGGGACCACTGCACCCCGGAAAAGGCGAACATAGGGCTCCAATACCTCATCCCTATACCTCACACCAGTCCCAGAGCCTCTGTCAAAGACGTGGAGAGGTGTGCGGCCATCCAACATGATGCCTGCCCAGATCATTACACCACCACGCCATAATTGCTGATTTCGTGGACATTGGAGGGTATGTAGCGGGTCCCTGGATCTCTCCATATGAAAGGACAGCGAGAATTGGTGTTTAGGCTAAAACGGGACTCGTCGGTGAACAAAACGGTCGCCCATTGCTCCGTACTCCATGCATGCACCATGCTAATCGGACTCTCCTGTCCATAGACGTAAGCGGACGCAAACAGCCGGTCTTCTAGCAAACAACCCTCTCTCATTCAGTCTTTTGGAAACAGTCACCCTCGTTACACGGGTTCCTGTGGTGGCTGCATGCAGGTCCCGAGAGACCTGAGAAGCTGTAGCCTCACTGTTACGCCTCACTAAAATGGATAAATAGTGATCTTCTCTGACCATCGTGGCTCTTGGACGACCTAGCCCAGGCTTTCTCTCAATGGATCCAGTATCCTTCAACTGTTTCCATAGGTTACACACGACACTGGGCGGTAAATTAAACTCTCTGCATATCTGGACTTGCGATTGAGCTGCGTCTAGCCTCCCCAGAATTCGCCGCCTCATTCCATCATCTAAACGTTGGTGGTTACTCATTTTTACTGTTCCGATATGAATTTAACCGATTGCTGCAAGATAACAGCAAGAAATTCGCCGAGGTGTGTTAGCGAAAGCAATTCGTCTTACCCTCCACGTGCTTATAAAGCCTGTTTTTCTACTGGCTCCGCCTACACACACGTGTACGCTTACCTATTTGCCGTACAATATTTTCATTTTTATCTAGAAGCAGTGGTTTTTCCTTCAGCTCAGTTCTTTTCATGCAATTCGATAAAACATGCAAATTCTCTTAATTTATTTCACCAGTGTATCTGCCTAGCATGAGGGTTGCCTTCTTGGAGAACTAAGGGAAAATCTTGCACGTTACACAAGAAGAAAAAAAAACGTCCTTGCAGCCAGCCGTTCGCTTGGAATTGAACCCAGATCAAACTAGCAGTGTGTCGGCGACTTTATGCTCGCCCTGTGGAGGGTCCCTCTTTGAAATCGATATTCTAAAATCTAATTGGTGACTTCAGTGCAGTGGATTCCACTTAATAATACTGATATTTAAATTTACCACAATAGTCTCCAGATCTTAATCCGACAGCGTTAATCTGAAGGACCCTTTAAAGCGAAAGTTATGCCAGTACATAATGACACCCGAAGTTTCCTTTCAGAATGCTCTTGAGCAAGTCTGGAATGGCATAAATGTGGAAGTGTTTCTAAAATGACAAGCAAAGTTGCTGTTGTAATTAAAGATAAAGGTGGGAATAATAACTATTAAAATTGTGAATAGATATTGCTTATATTCAATGATAAAAAATTTGGTTTTGATTTATCTCAGAGCAATTTCAAAATAAATGCAGTATTATAGGGGGCTTAACGCTTTTAGCCAAGGCTTCATTTCATTACAGATAATGATAATATTTTTGAAACATCTGAAAGTCGTTGTTAACAGGCTGTTGCTTTACAATAACATTTAATGTTAGTTACGCAAACTATGATTTGATGCGATATTTTCAGAGGTTTTGATTGCGTTTTTTTAGGTGATATTAATATACCCGCTGCTTGGGACGCACCACCCCTGAAGCTACCAGGAAAACAATATCCAGTAGTGATATTCTCTCACGGTTTAGGAGGGTGTCGCACATCTTATACTACATTTTGTTTAGAGCTGGCTTCCCAAGGTTACGTTGTGGCGGCACTGGAACACAGGTTAGTAAATATTTAATGTTTTCCTGAATCTATCATAAGATCAAATCAACCTTAAGAACATTGGCACTGAGATTTTGATTTTTTTTAAATCTTCATTATATTATGCGTTTTTATTTTAGCTTTAGGACAACAGAAAAGCTACGATTGAAAAATAGTTTAACATTTTTTTTTTCAGAATAGTTATTTTTAAATTTTTGAAAATGAGCTTGGAAGTGATATATTTTTAAATTGGTTATAATAGAAGATGTTTAATGGGATCACGCTAGATCCACCTGTGTTCTGGTAACATAAAACGATGAGACAAAATTCCTGCAAAAACATTAAGGTACTTTAAATACACTAGAGATGCTGCATATTTTACATAATGGTAATTAGAAATGAAAGTTTAAAAATTCACTAAAATGCCTGTAGTTGTTTGGCAAATGTTTATAATCTACTGACTTTCATAGTGTTTCCATAATTTTTCAGTAATTATTTGATCAATACTTCATTCGTTAATGTAAAAAGTAAAAATCTTAGCAGTTTTTATCTGAGAAGTATCTAGAGACTTTTTATTTATCTGCGTTTTCAATTATTCGATTCAGTATTGCTTCAGTTCTGATAAGGATTCAGGATTCCGATGTTGTAAATACAGCTCTGTAATGTTCTAGTTAAATTTGTTCTTCGCAGCTAGAATACTTATGAACTGTGTAGCTAACTATCGCTGAGTTCACGTGTAAAATGCAAGTTCAAAGAAGGGGCAAATTACCCTTTTATTCAACTCAATAATGATTTACAGATGGCACCTCTCGGGCATACAGGAAGCCTGCCCTTAAACTTTAATTTGACCCTTTCGACCCGACTTTTTCATGATTAAAATTTAACTACGAAAATGTTAGTAATTTAAAAAATTTAAAGTTGTTTGTTGTTGTTGAAAAATAGTTTAATTTAATGTTGACATACTAAAAGAAGTGTAATATGAATTTAAAGTTTTAAACTTTTCTCATCGCCTGGAAATCTGCGACAATATGTACCAATTGTATTGTCAACTGGGACTATATTGTGATAATAACCTTAGACTGCATGTGAATAAATAATAAAGTTAAATGAAATGTACCGAATATTTTATTCTTACAGTACAAGTTAAGTGTGATAGGGCGTAAAGCAGCCTTTACGCAGTGCAACCTGACACATTTGGCAAATAGGCCAAGTTTCTTTGGTAATATATTTTTTCCCTAATTCCTTAAAAACACAGCAAACATAAAAGCCCATTTACATGATATTGTAATCCATTTACATAAATTTTATTCACTCAATAGGGAATGAAATCTAATCTCTGGGACGTATGTGCCCATTAGAACGGAAAGGGTTAAGATAGTAAATAAGAAACTAATCTAATCCTAATTAAACTAACCAGCCGAAGCTGCACAAAAATAACTAAAAGAGTTGGCCCTTATTGAATATCACCGACGAATACTAACAGGCACGTAACAATGGGCCGTATTGTTACGTGCCTTTAGTAAGATTACGCCCCACGTAGTAAGATTAGGTTTAAAGCAACCACATTGCCAGATGGCAGAATACGCTCTACTAAGAACTTCTAAGCTCTTCTACTGATGAAGTGACCGAGACTTAATACTAGTTATACCTGATTTACATAAAAACACGATCCTGAAAACTCATTCTGGCAGGGAATCGTAACTGAGAAATGAAGAAGTAAAGGAAAGTTTGTTTAAAAATAAAAATAACTATTAAAAAATTAAAATAAACTTCTGCAACATCTGAAGCAGTATTTGTAATAATCAACAAAACAATTCCAGCAACATTATATCACTCACCAGGTTTTACAAAAGAAACTCGATTAGAATTCTTGCTATTGCTTTTATTAAAGAAAATAAATTTGAAAACTAAAAACTTCAAATTGCAGTCTTCACTACAACTCAAAGAAGATTTATCGATAAAAAATTTTAAAATCATACAAAGAATTACCATTTCTTTTCTGAATATAAATAACATCTGCTAGCTTTTTTATTAAACAAAAATACACTTCTGGCCATTAAAATTGCAACGTTAAGGAATGATCTGACGAACGTCAAAATTACATAAAAGGAAGAACAGGTTGGTATATGCAAACGATTAAGTATTTCAGTGCATTTAAATGATGCAGGAGGAAGAAACGACATCTGAAGCACTGTATAAAAGAAAAGTTGTGTAGTGGATTTCTCATTCGAAAAGCGTCTTAAATAATAAGAAGAAAGTCTTATCAGCAACTGTCGGAATTCGATAAAGGCAGGACGGTTACCTATCGAGAGTGTGGATTATCGTTCCATGATATCGCCCGTCTCACTGGTAGACATCCAACCACTGTCATACGAATATGGAATCAATGGGTTGCTGAGGGCCATACTGAACGGCATGCAGGAACTCAATGCCTTCCCATGACTATCGCCCTGGAGGGCGGATGTATTGTGAGGTCAACCCTGCAAAACCGTACAACCACATCATGGTTCATTAGTCAGGCATGTTTGCAGCCCGCCCAGTATCTGCTCGTATGCTGAGTCGAAGTTTGCAGCAGCGTGGAGAATCAGTATGGTGACCCTTACTTCGCCTTTCCTTGACAATGCAGCATAGAAAAAGACTGAGATTCTGGTAGGACGAGCGACAAAGCTGGATATAGTAGGAGTGGTCATGTCGGCTTTTCAGACGAGTTCCGGTTCTGCGTGCAGTATTCTGACGGCCGTATGCGTGTCTGGAGGCTCCGAGAAGACCACATGTCGCCTGCTTGCATTACATATCGGCATAGGGGCCCTGCACCTGGTGTGATGGCTTGGGCAGCCATTGGGTACACGACGAGCACATCTTTAATTCGGATCGACGGTCATTTGAACGCAGATCGGTACATTTCTGACATTTTACATCCAGTGGTTGTGCCCTATCTTCGAAGCCTGCCAAACGGCATCTTCCAACAAGATAATGTAAGACCACATGTTGCACGTTGTGTTCTGACTCTGATCTTCCTCGATACACAGGGTATTCCATTGCTGCCCTGGTCTGCACGGTCTCCTGATCTGTACTCATTGAAAATATCTGGTCATGGATTGCTGAGAAACTGACCCGCCACGCCTTTCCAGGTAATGCCGTTGATGAAATGTGACACAGATTTGAAGCAGCATGGAATGGGTTGCCCATTTCTGACATCCGAGCCCATTTCGACTCCATGCCTAACCAGGTAAGGACTGTTTTAGCTGCCATGGGGGACAGCTGTATCTACTAATTTCATACCCCTGTAAACTGCCAAATTGCTTACAAATTTAAACATTTTGTCTTCATGCCATACTGTTTTAAGTACAGTAAATATCTTTTTTGTATTTGCTTTCCTTCATGGTGTTGCAATTTTAATGGCCAGCAGTGTATATCTAAAATATCTGATCTTCCAGTTCATAAATTTAAACTTTTACTTTTGAATAAAATTAAAATTCAACTAAAAATTGAATTTTAAAATTTTCGACATTTGTGTTTACATTTCGTTTTAAATTTCGTTAAAAATAATGTAAACATAAAAACATCAAAATATTAAAAATGTATATAACAATTTTAATAAAACCTGAGAAAGGAATCTAACATATGAAGGATTATAGGTTGTAAGACTATTAAAATCTTTTATAATCACGATATGATTTGATTTTGAATGCAGGTGACATTGTATAGAAAAAGAAGCATTAGAAATTTTGCAACAGATTGAATATTAAAAATGTGCAATGTCACTGATGAAATTTTGGTGTTCCGTCTCCCTCTACCAGTAGCTGATGTTTACTGATATATGGAAAGAAGTTTATTCTTTACAGAAGAGAATAACACACTTTTGAAGTATAAACCATAAGAGCTGCTCTAATTTCTTGTTAATCCAAAGGAGCAATTTGCCCAGAAGGACTATTAACTTCGTTTTGGCATTTTGCGTTGATTCACTAAAAGCGTTGTTTCACTTTTCAAATTGTTGTCACCAAATATTATCGCCTTGAGTTATATTTAAAGAAATTAAATAATAAAGAATCTGCATAAATGTATATATGTTCCTCGCATTGTGATAAAACAACGGTACCTACAGCCACCCAGTTTTGAATATTGAACGTTTCCACCCGAATATCGGCACCTGGAAGCCGAAATTTGGAATTTGTTTTATTATCCGTTTCATATTTTGTAAAGCTTTAAAGAATTTTTGATTAACTAACTCAAGCATTTTAAAGTGAGCAATGCCAACGTTGTACAGAAAAAACATTTTTATCTCCAGGGCGTGAGACTGTGTATCGGAAATTCGAAAGATACGCTCATTTAAAAATTATTTTGCGATATTGCTGTTGAATTAAATTTTATGGTTTAAGTGCGAAGAACGTGATATTTAAAAAATAAAGGTAGCACACAAAATGTTAAAAAGGCGCCCCTTTGGACGTAATTTAAAACTTGAAAATTTTTATTTATTTTATTTTATTGATTTATTATTATTTATTTATTTATCTATTTATTATTTATTTATTTATTTATTTTTGAAAATAGAATTCAGATTTATGCCAAGTTAAACCTGGGGCAATTTTAAATTTAAGGCAAAAATTATTATAAGGTGGCGGTAATAATTAACTGACGAACCCTACTGTCTAATTTCGATGCACGCCTTCTTTTGTGCGTGCTCTCCTGGATAGCTGGTTTTTCATATCTGCTAATCTGAATAACCTAACAATTCTAGAGGAAAGCTTGTATAAGGACAATATTGAACCCTATTCCGTCGTTATCTGGATTTGGTCGAATGTGTTTTGTTCCTCTTTTCCCAGTCATTCTTTAAATAGGGAAGAGTATGAAGAACTTTCACCCTCCACGGGCACGTTCTCGTTGTATAACTAGTAGGACATCCAGCTAGTAGTCGGAAGATCCTGGCAAGAACACAGCTGATTTTTCTCATCTGCGACTCCGAATAACCTAAGAGCTGCGCAGAAAAATTGCACAAGGCGCAGATAAAAAACAAAATCTCGAATGTTATTAATAACATAAGTTCAGAACAGTGTCTTAACTGCAATCAATAAATAAATTTAAACGAAAATTATTTCATATTCTTAGCACATTTTGAGAAGCCCGGTGGCGCAGTGGCTAGAGCGTCGCGCAGCAGCACCACAGGTCCGGGGTTCGATCCTCGGTTTGGGCAATGTTGACTCAGCCCTTCATCCCTTGAGGGGAGCGATAAAATGAGTACCAAGTTAGCTGGGGGACTTAACACCGAGGCTGCTGCGACAGGCCGACCACTTGTCCAGGCAAAGATGCCCAAGCACCCCGAAGGCCACGGTCTAGAAAGCAGATATCAGGGCACTGCCGGCCATGGCTCTCTAAGGGCTGTTTGTGCTGCCGAGTTTAATTTACTTTTAGTACATTTTACATTTATCTTCTGGATTTTATAGCGCTATAAAAGCAGAACTTGATTCTCACAGAATCTCAAAGAATTCATATCCACCGGCATTACCAACAGAAGGAAGAATATCTCAATAATTTTAAACGTGATGATTTATTTTTTACAGGGATTATTCTGCATGTATGTCATTCTTCTATGAACGGCAATCAAATGCTACCGACAAAAGTCTAGCTGACCAGTCAAGCTGTCAGGAGAAACTGGTGAAGCGGTGGATGTTGTTTCGCAAAGTTAAACAAGGAAAAGGAGAATATGCAATAAGGAATCAACAGGTCAGTAAGAAGAAAATTTTATGCAATAAAATCTTTCATTTGATAACACGATACTCTGCTTTTCATCTTTCCAAACTCCCAAAATATCCCAAATACTTATCCACATAAATTCACTTGAACAGTTCAAGCTTACCTTACAACACTTCTACTTAAGGTGTTGCCTGTTTATGGAATTTCAAAGCGTGTCCAAAAAACTTAATTTTTTTTGCTATTTGAAATGAAGTATTACTAATGAGATCGATTTAGAAGTTTACAAACTGGCAAAATATAAGAATTCTATTAACTTTTTCCTCTTATTTAGATTGTGCATGTGGTAAAAAAAGAAGTTACTCAGTTACTTTTTTTTTCAAAGTTATATACGTCATTTATATAGGTGAAAAAAACTTCTTTATTAATAAGTAAAACCATTTAAAAGAATTATATTTCAGAAAGAAAGCAACAGGATATTCAGGAGGTGGAAGGATAGCCAATTTTAAGAAAAGCTATCATTAACACACTTTGCTTTCGTTTGGTTTGTTTAGTTACGGCAAAGTATTGAAGAGCTATATGGCTGAGAAGAGTGACGCCTTCGTAGACGACGTTCTAAGGAAACTGGCTCGTATGCACGTTACACCGGCGATAAACCACGAACGGGCTGGGACATGCAGCCAGCCCATTCGCCGTGATTCGAGCCCTGGACCGCAGTACAAGAGTTCAGCGCCTTTACCACCCGGCCGCTAATGGACTCCAAATTTTGCATTCAATAAGTGAGACTGATTTCCAAGGGTCTGTTTAGACATTATATTTTCAACGAAAGAAAATTTACATATTGAACTTCGAGGCATCGGAAGCGGCTACATTTCCGTGGTTCTAAGAAATACGAATTTTGGAATCGAGTTTCGCTTCCAAAAGTAATTTATGAAACCAAAGTATTTTTTTCAAACTCAGCTCTGGACATCATTCCACTTTAAATTAATCCAAAAAATGAACGTATCATTAGCATTCATGAAGAAGTACTATAAGAATATATATAAGAGTATTTTATTTAATCCAGTGATTTGAACAGAATCGTTTTCTGACGCAAGTAAAAAATAGATTTTCGAAAACGAAAGGTTTAAGAAAGTAATCGTTCGTTCTTTTTCCTCCATTTACTTTGTTTCGTTTGTATACACTTTGAATACACGTTTGTATATACGTTGTTTGAATTTGTATACACGTTGTTTGTTGTTGTACGTTGTTTGTTTGTTCGTTTACGCGTATAACACGCGCGCACGCGCACACACACACACACACACGCACGCGCACACACACACACACAGCTGTTGAATTGTATGTGGCGTAAGTGCGAAGAAAATGATACTTAATAATTAACACAGAAATACCAAAAAAAAAAAAAAA
>KK112864.1:160065-173934 GCA_000611955.2 Stegodyphus mimosarum
AGAGCGTAAAAAACCTTAACAAATCGTTTCGGGTGACAGTGAAAATCTGAAATCCTTCAGATTTTTTTTTTAATGATTTAGCTTTTACTAGAAAAAGAGCTTCGTTACGGAATAAAATCTTTTATAGTAATATGAATTTCACCTATAGATTGTGACATGGAACCATCATAATCATTTGTAGTAAACTTCACTTTACGTTTGCATAAGTAAAGCATTACATACATACTATATTTTTTTATTTATTTATTAGTCCAAAGGGGCTTTGTCCCAGAAGGACTACTGTTTTCGTTTTGCGATTTTGCACTGGAAACATTAAAAGTCTGAATCACTTTTCAAACTGTTGCCAGAAAATATTGCAGCCCTGTATTAAAGAAATTAAATAATGAAGAATCTGCATAAATGTATGCATATTTCTCCAAATGTGATAAAACAACAGTACCTAAAGCCATCCAATTTTGAATAACGTACGTTTCCACCCGAATATGCGCATCTGGAAGCCCTAATTTGGAATTTGAAATTTGTTTTATTATCTGTTTCATATTCTGTCAAACATTAAAGAATTTTTGATTAACAAACTCAACGATTTAAAGCGAGGAATGGCAACACTGTACAGAAAAAAAAAATATCTCTAGCGTGCGAGACCGTGTATCGGAAATTCTAAAGATATGCTCATTTTAAAATTATTTTGCGATATTGCTGTTGAATTGAATTTTATGGTTCATGTGCGAAGGACATGATATTTAAGAAATAAAGGTGATACACAAAACGTTAAAAAAAAAGTCCCTTTCGGCGTAATGTAAAATCTAAAGGCTTTTCAGTTTTTTTTTTTTTAATTTTTATTTCTTTGGGGAAGTTTCCGAAGCCTTTTTAACTAAATGCGTAAACTCACTGTTAATTCAATGTTCTCGTTCTTATTCGATATTTAAAAGTACCAACCCAAAAGACGCCAGTAACATATTGTAGATGGTAATAAAAATTGTTATATAAATAAATAATCATAATCTGGAATATTTTTTTTTATAATTTCATAGGTTCATCACAGAGCAAAAGAGTGTAGTTTGGCGTTGAACATATTAAGTGCCATAAATGCAGCGGTACCAGTCGTAAATGTGTTAGACACTTCCAAGCTTCCACTAGAGTCCTTCAAAGGCATGTTGGATTTGAGAAAAGTTTCGGTCGCTGGACATTCCTTTGGAGGAGCAACAGTTATAGCTACAATGGCAAAAGATAAACGTTTTAAGTAAGTATTAATATGAAACTAACTTTATGAAATTGTAATATCAAAATGCTGTAGGATAATTACGCGCCTATCCAATAGTTGAATTTGTTTCAAACTTTTGCTCATCCGCGATCAAACTGTAATCGCTAACTAGTAGTTCGCTTCGAGTTCATATTCTAGCGAACGAGTTGAAAAAGAACTTTCGCAATTTCCTTCATATGCAACTTGAATACAAGCCACTTTCACTGAGAAAGCCTTCCAGGAAAGCAACCTTTTCTTAGTCAGATAGCCTTGGCATATTTTACCAGAATTCAATACAGGTTGTTTTATATCTTATTCCTCGAGACTGAATGATCCAAGAATTAATTTTCAGGAAGTGCCTAGCGTGAAATACCCTTTAAATCATAAAATATTAACAGTGAGCAGAACTCAGAAAAGATACAAGATAATCTTTAAGGAAAATAACGTTACAAATTTTGTACATAGATAGATGATTTTAGTGCAATTATATGTGAAACTGTTGTATTTTTCTGTATAATATACCATGAAAAGTCGATGCTCTGCCAGAAAAATAAGATTACAGCGGCAAGTGTAATTAACATTGAGGTAAATGGCTATCTCGCTAATTTGGTGAGATATTTCCAAGCGCGCAACGGTTTTGGAGACTAATTTTTGTCTCCAAATTTGGCGAGAAATCGGGAAAAATCGCCAAGCTTGGCGAGATTTTGGTCCGGGTGGTATAACTGTAATGTATATTGTAATTGAATAACTGTACTTGATGTTCTGTGTAAATGTAATCGTATTCGGCCGTCATATGCCTTCCAATAATTCCGAGAAGCAGGAAGTATACTAGAAATATCTCGGCGGGCGGGTGAAAACTATATAAGACGGGATACAGCATCTGCTTCCAGATGTTAGTTCAGCCTGAGTTCGGAGTATAGAGATATCTCCGGGTTAGCTTCGCTCTTTAGAAGAGCTATTCATAACGCTCTTAGTACTTTGGTGTGTAACTACTGATTGTACTCTGTGATACTGTGAACACCTGAACGAGTACTTCTGTGGAAAGATCTAAAACTCTGAAGTCTTTCTTTTGATAAAATAAATTTTATCAACCTATCATCGGACCTGCGTGTATTCAATCTATTACTAACCCGTACGCACGCAACAATGTTTAGGAGGAAGTCAAAAGTTTAAGGAGAAGAAAGCGTAAAATTTTAAGAAAATTAAAAGTTTGGAAAAAAAAATGGCAGTGATTAGCGAGATTCAGGGACCTTTCAGTCTGGAGTCTAACGCGTAAATAACTAAGCTAGAAAGAACAAGGATACACTTTGTCTTTAATTTTTAAAAGTTTAGTATTTTTAAGATTTTAAGGATAACCAAAACACGAAAGATAAGAGTAGATAAGATAGAGTTAAGAATAATACGCTCCTTGGTCACATTAATGTTAAATCTTAATTAGCAATGCTTAGGTAATCGCGAGGAAATATGACAGCAGAATTTAACCTCTTATGCGAAAATAATGTTGAAAAGACTGATAACTACTCCAGACTGAAAGAACTTGCTAAATGAATTTTTTATGGCTTTTCCTACTTTTAATCTCGATATAAGCCAGTTTCCCTTAGAAGGCTCTTCATGCAGACATCCCCTCACTTATACAGATAGACCTGGCGTAAGCAATTTATTAATCAGTTACGGTAATTAAGATTAATTAAAAATAGCCTAGTTAAAGCTTTTCAAATAATTCTGAATTTTAAAAAAAATTGGAAAACTTAAATCTATTAATAAAACATTCAGCAGTGCTATACTGTTACCAGCTGTAGAATTGTTGACATTTTTTTGAATAGTAAATCCACATAACCATGAGGCCCACCAGTGGCCAAACGGTAAAATCGCTATAAACACTGGTAGTCCCGACCTGTGTTCGATTCCAGACGAACGAGATGGCTGTATGGGCGTTTTCTTGGTTTTCCCTATGTGTAACGTGTATACTAGCCCGTTCCCCTAAGAAAGTCTTCCATGAAGGCATCCCTCCTCTTAGGTAGATAGCCCTGGTGTGTTTTGTCATAATTTACCAAACCTCATAAGAAGGAAGAAATGAAGACTTTATTAAGAAAATAGGCACAATAAATAGTACACCCAATATCATAACGGCAGGAAATAACTCAAGAAGAACGCGAACATTTAGCAGTTCCTCCTTAACGCGCGAAATAAATCGTAAAGTTCTTCAAATTACTCTCAGAGTAAACCCTAACTCGTAGTTCAATTAATACCTAAATCTCACAACCGATTCGCGACTGACCTTCTCTTTGATATAGGCCGGCGTCAGTGCGAACTTTTTATCGCGCAATTTCTGGCACCTTAGGTAATTCCCAGTTGAAGTAACCACACACATACAACCTCATTTAAGAGTTGCCTATAATAGCAATTTCAGCGCCGTTGAAGCGTCTTCGGGATGGAAACGATGAGCATGTCGTCCGTGTCCAGTCTCGACGAATCAGCAAGTTAAAAATGTCCAATTCAGAAATCAGAGTCCGGACCTAGAGAGACTATCGCATTCATAAAACATACAAGTAATGGCATTTACTTTCTAGAATCATTTGAGTTTTTCAAATTTATTTTTGGCTTCCATGCAATTTTGAATAATTTTGAACAACTCTTTAACTATAATTCGAGTGTTAAAAGTCCAATGGCTGTATCAAAACCGCGTCAGCAGAAGGTAAATTCTCCGGTGAGTTTTCCTTCATCTTACTTCTCTTATTTCTAGGTTCGCGCAGGATCGAGAAATCCTTAGCTTTAATCGAAAATTCTTTCTCGCTGAAGGTAGTAGAGGTTAAAGACGAGCTTCTTGGGGATTTTCTCTAGTCTTTTGGGACTTTCTAGGCCTTTCTTTTGGGACTCTCTAGAGACTTTTGGAAGTTTTTCACATCTGGAAAAATTTCCAGGCTAGGAAAGATGGCATTTCAGATAGGCTTTTCATCAGGTTTCAGATTGCATGTATACGTCAAGTATTCTCCGGAGAACTTTAGAGACCTCGGTTGATTAAAACACTGATTGTTCATAATCAAATCTTTAGCAAAGCACTATATGGGGAAATGTCTGGCTTTATTGTTCTAGATCCTGATATTCAAGTTAAGTAGTTTACGGATCCTGTAAATTTTTCGGCCTTCATCAGTAAGTGAAAGCTCCACAAAATAGAAATACATTCTGATTCTTTCTTGTGAACTGCTGGCGCTTTTTGGCATGGAGTTAAGTCCAGTAAAGGCATCCAAGATAGCATTTTCTTCAGTTTTATGAGAAAATCCTCTGATAGTAATTGTGATTGGTCTCTCTATCCGATCTCTCAGCATGATGTGCTCGGTGCTTGATTTTTGCAAGCACGTAATTGTACTATTCGGGGCATCCTCAGTTTTCAATTGTCAGAGTCTAATTTGATGTGATCAAAGTTCCAACAAAATTTTAAACTTTTGTGTATTGTGAACAGGCTTAAAAGTCCTTTCCAATTGGCATCAAGTCTTCAGACAGGGTAGGAGGAAGTTTGCTTTTCAAAAACACACTACTAGATGAATTTATTGTTCATCACTATCAATTTGCACTTCAGTCGTTAATTTAGGGCAAGCAAACATTTTTCTTCATCAGGGTTCGAACTACCGATCTTCAGAACGAGAGAAATGAGCGTTGACCGCTCGGCCACCAGCAATACACATCATCAGCACTCTGTAAATCCATGTGAGTTGTGTCTGAGGCATCTGAGCAGTCTTGGAGGTTGGAGAAATTGTTTTCAGTCAATACAGGTGAGGAGACATTAACTGTCGTTTTTTGGGGAAAATTTCCCAAGCACTGGCATCAGTTTTCATACTACTAGAGTTAGATGCGAATTCTAGAAGTTTAATATGAGCTGGATCTAACTCATTCAAGAACCGTTCGTGGAATTTCGTTTCAGAGATGTCGTGAAGATACTCGGATATCCAGTTATTATACAAGCATCAGCTACCTTGGGTAGTTCTTTCCTGTAACCTCAGATCAGTCCCGAATCTGGGGGGCAGGGGCTAAACCGGCGTCTTTCCCTGAGCCGCTACTTCTGTTAGGGTCTAATTCAAGGGTGGCACTGAATCGTATTTGGAATGTCGTCTAATTTTCCTACAACTGTCTAATTTGTTACAATATTAGTAGTTTTAAGGCCAGGTTTAAAATTCATTACTTTGAACTTTTTTAAGGGAATAAAGAATTAAAAGAAAGTTAAGTACAGCGAACTCCGGCTGTGTAAGTAAGATTAAAGAGAGGACAACAGAGGACTCGAGGCATAACATCAGTGAAGGCGCGCTGTCGGGAACATTCAAGTAAGAAGTAGAACAACAGTTTCATGGCATCTCGTTTCCATAGCAACGCCTCTTGGGAATGGAGAAGCATTGTAATCATCTTCTAAGACCATATTCAATTAAAATTAACCTTGAACAATCCTCAACCAATGAAATAATTCAAATTAATGTACGTTAAGCATATAAGGTATATCTCCCACATTCTTAGCGTGCCTTCGTGGTGTAGTGGTCAGCACACTGAGCCGGTATTTCAGAGGTCCGTGGTTCGATTCCCGGCGAAGGCCTTGCATATTTTTCATGACTCCTGCTTCGAAATAAACCTAATGTCTCTACAGTGGCGCCCGAACTAAAAGGGTTGTGGATGATGACTCTCCACACCCAGGATTTGGCGACTAGGTCCCCTGAAACCCTAGTCGCCCTTTAAAAAGGGGAGTATATAAGGTATATCTCCCACATTCTTAGCGTGCCTTCGTGGTGTAGTGGTCAGACAAGCGCCTGGCCCCAGCCACCACCCCTGTTCTTATTGGTTCCCGTTCATGACGTCAGGTTGAAGAGATTTTATTATCGGTTTCATGTAAGTGAGATGAACTTATACTTTTTTGGTCTTGGTTATGTTTTGTATAAATTTAAATTTGTGGAATGTAACAGAGTATTTGCAATTAAAGCAAGCTTTTCGCGCGCAAAAATGCTGCGGGGAATTCATTTCGTCACTCTATGACATCACAAGTAGTGTCCAATAAGAGCTTGGGGTGGTGGCTGGGGCCAGGCGCTTGTGTGGTCAGTACACTGAGCCGGTATTTCAGAGGTCCGTAGTTCGATTCCCGGCGAAGGCCTTGCATATTTTTCATGACTCCTGCTTTGAAATAAACCTAATGTCTCTACAAGCATACAACAGACCATCAACGTGGACTGTCTCCAAGAAAAGAAGCAAGGCATTTAGAATTTTTTTTATTCCAGTCGGCAACTTAGACTCGCCTTTGACTTTAGTCGGAACGGTGGGGTGAATTTTGGCCTTTTAAAGCTGGATTTCTTCTTCTTCTCTCTTTTTTTTTTCTTTCTTAGTTTTGAGGTTTTTTTCATTATTTTTTTTAATATGGTGTTTTCAGTAGTCCGCACTATATTTAGCGAAATGCAAGCATTTAGTTAGCGCGCGCGTGCCCGAAAGCGGCTCTAGGACTGTAATTACGTCAGTTTTAGTTATTTTTATTAAGACAAATCATAACGCATTTTACTTACGAAATCATAAGTTCGCTTATGAAAAACTACTCTCGGGAGGGAAATATAGAAAAAGAAGCAAAGATACGGCCGAACAGGGAAAACAAATTGCAGTTACTTTGCTTCGGAATTTCAAAATAAACGAAAGCTTTATTGGTTTCATAGAAGTTGGTGAAAAGACAGGAGAATATAGTTCTCAACGGACTGTGGAAAAATTGACCCTTGTTCATTTAGATATTGGACAATGCCGTGGTCAATCTTACGATAACGGGTCTAATATGGTAGATACTTATAAAGGAATACAAACTAGGATTACAGAAATGAATCAGGTGGCCGAATTTTCGCCATGTTTGGCTCACTCCTTGAATCTTGTCGGTATGCATTCTGTCTCATCGTGCGCCGAAGCAGTTAACCTGTTTGGAATTATCATGGAAATATTTCGCTTTTTTATCGCATCCACTATTTGGCTGTGAAAGTCCATCTAATTAACTTAGAGGAAGTATTAAAATCCTTGAAAGAAACTAAAGATATGTCTCTTAATGCGAATCAAAGTACCAGGCAGGATATTAGCTATATGCTGTGAAAAATCTTGAATTTATAATCGTCCTGACAGTTTGGGCTAATGTTCTTCGAGAAATCAAGCAAGTGAACATTAAAAAGGCATTGAAAAGCAAGATATTATTCTTTAGCATTCCTTCGCAGTAGTAGCCCAAAAAATTGAAGTTGGGGCTGTTCTGACAAATAAACGAATTCTAAAGCACAGCAAGCAATGATTCAAGCAACGAAAAATTGTCCGAGGACGAATCACGTACACTTCAAGCTATTTCCTAACGTAGTAAAGATATATTTGATCGAACCTTATCAGAAATTAAAGCGATGGTTATTAGCGCTACTACACTAAATTCAAATTTTGCATTTCTCAATGGTCATGAAATATTGAATATGTTGATTAAAGAATTTTAAAAGAATGGAGCAGATCTTGCATGAAAATATGAACAAGAGCTTAACACAGATGAGTCCTGCCAGGGATTGGCCGTCTTTAAAGAACAAGTCCCACTGCACTTCGGCGACATTAAAAAAAGCTAGCGCTTTCTATCTCTTGCAACAGATCTACACCTATGATTTGAAGGATGCCTTTTACAATATTTATACCACGCTACGGATTTACTGTACACCTCCGAACACATCCTCAAGCGGTGGACAAAGTTTTAGCAAATTAAAAACTTATTAAAACCTATCTGCGATCATCGATGAGCCGGACCTTCTATCAAGTCTCGCGTCTGGCAATTGAAAAGTCAAACCACACATGAAATTAATTATGATGATGCCACTGACGCATTTGCAGAACAAAAGACTCGCAGAATAAAGTTTTAATTTTCGTTAATAATTCCGTAGCGGTAATCTATATTCTGTATGCAATGGCTCCATCAGTTGATCGAGTGGTTAAGACCGCTGAATGCTAGTGGTTCGATCTTGCTTGCGTTCAAAATAGGCGAACGGGCTGGCCGCATGGATGATTTTCATGGTTTTTTCCATATGTAACATGAATACGAGCCAATTTCCCTTAGAAAGTCTTCCATGAAGACATCCCTCCTGTTAGGCAAAGCCCATATATAAGTAAGACTTATCTGGACTGAATCAGATTTATCTGGGTTGATTTTGGTGTTTCACTTGCAGTACCAATTTTTGATGACTGTATCTTATTTTATAGTCTCTTGACAGCATGATTTGTTTTAATCGATTTTGACAGAAATGTCCTATCGTCGGCATAGCATGCAAGTAGCATCGTGTGATCGTTACTAAAAGCTGTAAAATCGTTTACGAAAATAATGTCAAGAATCGGGCCTAGGATTGATCCTTGCGAGACCCCTGCTTCAATCTGTGTGAGTGTGAAGAATTTATTTCCTTGTCTAACGACAAAAGTCCTACTTTTTTCAGGAAGAATTTAATTAGCAAAACAATGAAGATATAGCTTGATTAACTTATAAGTAAACCACTCATACCAAAAGCGATCAAAAAGATGTCATTAGAAGCTCTCTCACCTGTATTTATATTTTGCAGCATGGGTTCTGGAAACTTTTGGAAGAATCGTCGTAAAAGAAGCGTTTCGCAAATCTTCCAGAAAGTCGGCAAGCCCGTTAGGAATGAAATTGTCTACATCTCAAGTTCTAACTGGTTTACTTTTAAAATATCAAAACCGTTGCACTTAGAATTAAGAGATCTATAAGTCTATGCAACAAAAAGTAAATAAATAAATAAATAAACACTTAAAACATGGGGTGACAAATTACATTAAACACGAAATAAACCATCAAATTAGCACTATAAAAACAGTAAATAAATGAGTAAAACAATATAAAAATATTACAACAATACAGAGAAACAACAGTACAATGAAAAAGGATTAAATTAGTTACAAATAATTTACAACAGTACAAAGTAAAATGAAGTGTTGGATTTAGCTCCATTCAATACATAAATTACGTATGATACTGAATAAAGTTAGACTGTCTTCAGTCTACAATTTTATATGAGGTTATACATTTAAAAATCGTCAAACTCCACCTGGCGTGAGCTTTGAAACACATTATTTGACTACTTCAGGAAAAAGACAGCAAACATTCAAAATTATTAAGAATTTATTTTAATAACATGCTGAAAGGTAGTTTAATGTAGAGAGTCCCATTATAAGTACGATATGGTCTTCGCGAAGCTAAATATCAATTTTCGAACTAGTTTACGGTAATCATAACGCGATTTTTCTTGAGTTTTGTTTCAGGCAAGGGGAAAAAATATTTTAGTCTCGGGATAATCATTTGCCCATCAAATCCCAACTAAAGACCAGACATATGGTAATTAATAATTGTTCATTACAATCATTTCTCGCATCATGTATAATGCACACAAAATATTTAGTTCCACTCTCACAAAGATTCCGAATTATTGTTTGCTTAGTGTTGTTTAATCAATTATAAGGTAAAGCTGTCTAAAGGAAGAATACTCTCATACAGAAATTTCCAAGGAAAACGATTTATAGTTACATTGTACATAGGGAGAACAATGAAAATCCTATGCAGTCAGTATGTTTGTGGGAAACTAAACTTGGGTCTTATTCACTTAGCCACTTGATAGCTGAATGCAATTTAAAAATGCTGCATGACATATTTACACAAAAACGTTTGCAAAAGCATTCCAATCTTAGACCTCTGTGTTAACAGCGATTAATTTATTTAAGCCCATCAAGTTGTTATTTTATTAAATTCCGCCTCATGAAAAAACATTCTGATTTTATTATTCTCCACGTAAATAAACAACACAATAAAAGGAAACAGAATTTTGATGCATTAATACAGAATTTTCAGATTAATGATAAAAATAATAATTATTATATATCAGGGCAGGATTAGGACTTGATACCTGGATGCTACCATTCACAGAAGAAACTTCAATCTTCCAAAAAGTTCAACAGCCAATGCTTTTCATTAATATGGAGAAGTTTCAAACAAGAACAAATCTGAAGGTGATGAAAATGATGGAATCTACAAAGTCTCTACGTGTAATCATCACTCTAAAGTAGGTATAATTTAAAGCATTCTTAATATGTGAATAGTTTAGTATCAATCAATGATAAATTTTAAATAAATAAAATTCTGAGCATTAATTTTCAAATAATAGAAAATGTAACACTATTATTCAGAAAAATTACTCCACCAAGAAAGATGTGAATTACAAAAAAGGTTTATTGGAAAAAAATATATATTGCAAGGCAGTAGTCTCTCCTGGTGGCATGCGGTTCGGGAAGACATTTCAATTATGTAGTTGTTGCCAATGTGGTGTTGCAAAGATTTTATTTATTTGAAGTCCAAGTTTATATTATTTTCATTTCCTTGAATGGACATTACACACAAAAAAATTTGTGTTTACCTACAAAATTTATAATTATTTATATATAAACATAAACATTTTAATTTAATCTCGGAAAAATTCAATAAATAAGAAACAAGGTTGGCTGTTATTATTTATGGTTGTTGTGTTGTGACTTATCTCACTTATTTGACAGTAACATCAGAACAAGCCCACGAAATTCATTGTGGCAAGGAGAGCAAGATCGTGCCTGTAGCTGGCAAAAGCCTTGAGCACCATACAGGTGATAGTACGACTTCTCTCAGTTCTGCCCCCAATTTTGAAGGAGGGCACCCTGAAGGTCTCCCACACCATATTTAGAGTGCTCCTATGCCGCACAGGACACTGTATATTTGCAAATATCCGAACTCGGGCCCTTCGGTATCGCATTAGGCCCCACTAACCACTATACCGTCTCGGCGGTTGGTCCGCTTGGAAAGTTTTCCTAATTCGTTTATTTTTAATTTAAATTAAAGTAATTAATTTATTCGATTTGAATGTCAGTTTGAAATATTAATATTTAACTGTCAATAGATTTGAATTACAAAGTACAACAATTTCTTGCAGATACCGAACTTTATGAAAATAAATATAAATTTAAATTTTTTTTATGCATTAATACAGATTCATTAGACCATTAGTATTATTGTTTACGAATGTTTTGATATATATGTAGTCAGCAAAATTTAAAATTTAGTTATAATATTTTTTAGTTTATTGATAAAAACTTTCATTTCACAAAAAAAAAAAAAAATCTGGCCCGACACTTGTTTCCGTATCGTGCACTCCGCCCACATGTAGTTTGAATTTGAGACAACTGGTGCAAGGTATGTGTGATGAAAATTTTAAAATTATAACTTAAAAGGAACACACTTATAAATTTCGAATTTTATTTGATTCCGCCCCCCCCCATTAGCATATACAAGGTATCGCAAACAGCATGGTAGTAATCGATAGTGATTAGACAACTGCGTGTGGAATATTATTTCACGCAGATTGAACACGTATCCATACCTGATCAGCTGTAGTTGGACGTGGTGAGATGGGCTAACTTTTTAACTGTTTCCCAAATGTATTGTACAAAAAGTAAATCGAATGACCAAGTTGCCCAAAGAACTGACATTAGTGACACACACAAGCACTGCCTTGTTGAAATGTAGTTCCCTGATGACTCTGTAGTATCCGGTTCCAAAACCTTAAGAACATAATGCTGACTATTAATAAACGGTAAAAGCGGGAATACAGCCTCTTGAATAAGGGTACTAGCAAATGAAAATCTGGTTCTTATGGATTTGCAAAATTTTACGTAGACTTGCCAGAGAAGGGGAATTATTCCTACTCATGGTCTCCATATCCATATATCACTGCAGTCCCCGATGTTGACAGTAGAAAATCAGTTGAAGTCGCAAATGTGGAATCACTTTTTCACAATTCTATGTTTCTGTTTTGAAATCCATCAGTTGTTTATAATATTTCACTCTGTATTAAAACATATTTATGCATTACTATCAGAGCAGGAACAATTGATTTTACGAATAAAATGATTTGCTTTTTACGACTATCTTTTGTCTCCTCAGAGTCAGATTTCAGCCTCTCCACCCGCATACACATTCTACTTACCTTTGCAGCAGAAATTTCAATTGATTGCATATCTTACTGTAATTAACTTTTGCCTTAAATTTTAGGTTTATGACTTTTTCTTGCAGTGATAATTTCTCTGAGCAGCAGAATACTATCTACTTAATAATCAAGATGTAAAGAAAAAACACAATTTGATATTACTTAATTTATGAAATATGCTATCCCAGTAATTTAATTAATGGTTTAATAGAATTATACGAGTAAAAATGAATAAAAAAAATATGTTATTTTGTGCTTCGTAACAAATAAGAAGGGACGAAACTATTCACTATATTAAAAAGAGAAAACAATAAAATGCACTTAAATTGTCAACAAAAAGAAATACGAGACATGCCGGTTAAAGTGAAATTCAATAAATTTTTATTCAGATGGTGGACGATTCTTCAAAAGATGCCTGGCTAACACTAGAAAACCCTTCACTATTTCATTCAAGGAAAAGATGATTTTTTAGTGATAAAGGTAGCAAATGGAATTTCCTTTCCATTTCATATTGAGATTTAATTGGTAAAACTCAAAATCTTTAGCATACATTCGTGTATTTTTCCAGAGAAAAAAGCAGTTGAATATTATTACATCTGTTTTTTAAGAATAATCACACAATTCACTATTCTAGCAAACTCTGAAGTCTTGTGCATTAAACTCTTTGTAATAAGGTCTATTTTTAGCACCAAACTACTTTACAATACAGCTTTCATATTTGTAACTATATATGTTCAGCTAGTAGCATTCTGAATTTATGTTGACAAATCTAATTTTACAGCCACACAGATTTTCACTACGTTTATGAATAAGCACAAAATAGATATTTCTTTTCGGTCTTGAAAAGTTCCAGTTGGGAAGACAGATGCTATACAAGGGTGCAAATGATCCGCAGTTATTTTTGGATAGCCCGCAGCTTTTATGGGCTGTTCTATCACCAGAGCCACCCATGAGAACGTCGCCTAATGCATAATACCTCCACCACCAGGCTCTGTATGATCTGCTGTACAGGAGAGGAGCAACTATTCGCCTGAAAGCCGGCGTACCCTGACATGACCATCGGCATGATGAGTGAGAAATCCTGATTCATCCGATCACGCAACTGTCTTCCACTTATCCAGGGTCTCGATATTCCTGTGCCCACTGTTGGCGTAGTTGACGCTTGGTCAACAGAGGAACGTCTGCTTTGCAGTTCCATATCCAACAGTGTCAGCTGAACTGTGTGTTCTGAAACATCTGCATTGTATTGGGCTGTCAGCTGAGCCATTGTCTGGCGCCGATTTTGCTGTACCAATCGGAACAGTGTCCAAAGTCCCTTTTCTCTGATGACGCTTGGACGTTCAACACCTTGCCGTTTACTGCTGGTTTCACCATCATTTATCTACACGTCATTTATCCACTGTGCATAAATACTAACAACGGCAGATCATAAATAACCTACCAGTCGTGCAGTTTCGGAGATACCAGTTCTGAGTCTTTGGTCCATTGCAATCTGCCCTCTATCAGATTCGCTTAGATCAGCAGCCTTTCACATTACTCGCATAAGTGCACAAATGATTCCTTACCTTTTCCAGCAGCAGTTACATTCCATTCCTG
>KK112864.1:173979-237445 GCA_000611955.2 Stegodyphus mimosarum
CAGACAAGTGTATTGAAAAATGTGGAAAGGGTCATAATGTTTTGGCTCGTCAGTGTAAGTTTAATGCTTTACATAAAAGTTTTGTAGCAGAAAATTATTTTTGAAAAACAGCACATATGCACAATAAAATTATCTCTCATACAAGAAAATAACACTCTCACGTCACTTTTATGCTTGTATAGTGAAACAGATAATTAGTATAGATGGCAAGCTGCGTATTATGCACCATTTAGAGCAAACATACAAGATAATATCTGTCATGTTCCAGTTCAAAATAAATTAAATGGAAGATGATATCAAATCCATCAAATCCAGTTTTACTGAAATAGTAGATCTTGGAAAACAAAACCTGCATTTGAGAAATACATAAATCTAGAAGACCGCATTCATTTTATGCAAACAAACAAACTTTTGATTCTCAGAAAATTCAGTATACTGGCATTTTTTAACGCATAGTTGCAAATAAACAATTGAACAAAAATGTATTAAATATTTTTGTTACAGAAATAATTTTCTTAATTACTGGAGTTTCAGCATTTTTGTGCTTGGGTTGACTTTTTTTTCTTTTTAACCTTCACCAATGATTAATTCCTGCAATACTGTTTTGATACATATTTTGAGTATATACAAACAGCAGGTAATGCTGTTTCTTAAAATTAATTTTTAGGTTATTTGCTAAACATAAACGAAAAATTTACTTGTCCAGAACTTTTCAGCTTAAAATATACTCAATGAAAGCATCATTCCGCTTTAGGAAAATAGTCCTCGTGTGCTTCCCATAATCAAATAAACCTACCAACAAAAACTTTTCAGACATTTAAAAACCTAAACGTTTCCCAGCCAGCTCAACCTTAAATGTGCAAGCAAACTTGATCACTGATAACAGATGATTTTTTTTAGATTATGGAACAAACAAATTTGTATATGTCAATAGCAAACACAGGGATACTAAAAACTGCACTTGTAGAAACTCTCTTTGTGTAGAACATTGACAACATATTTAAGAAGAGGAGCTAAATACAGAAATTTTCTTTTAAAAAATGCAAAATTTCAATTCTAGCAATTGAATGCTGTTAATCCATTTGTACACAGAATATAATGGCAATAGTAGCACAGGAATTCATTTTAAGGAAAACTTCACTACCAGGATTTTTAAAAATGGTATATTTATTTATTTTTGCTTCAACAGCATAAAAACTATTTTAAAAGTGATTACAGATACACCGTTTTTCATGTAAAATATTTGAATGCATTTTTTACTAGAGTTTTTCCAATAAATTTAAAATATTTCCCTATCATTTCTTTCCACAACATTTCTCCTTTTACTGGCATATTCAGGTGTGAAAATATGTAAGAACTCTACTAGTAAAGAGACACTTTATATTTGATTTTACATAATCACAATTTATTCGTAAGTTTCTGGAATAAAATGGAAAATACAGAATCTCACAATGGAATTGACGATTCAGGGAAAGAAAGCAAATTATATAAGGTATTTAAAAATATATAATAATTTTGTTAATTACTATAGCTTTGTTATTAAATAATGCTGTGATATTGTATGAATAATTCACAAATAAACAATCTAAGTTTAGAACAAAAAATTAGAAAGAAGCTATGTAAACAAAACTAAGGAATATGCGATATATAATCTGCAAAATTCTCTTGTTTCCAAAGCATGCAGTTCATTAGAATTCGACAATAAAATGAAAACCTTAATTTTCAAACTTAATTCAAAGACTAATACATTTATTTTTAAACACACAAAAAGCTGAAATAATAAAATGATCTTTTTTTCATTTTATATGAATTTATGTGATTAAAGTGAATTCAATGAAAAATAATTCAAGCTAATTGGGTTCCTTTTTCTGAGATAAGTAAATGACCACAGAGGATTAAATAATTACATTTATTGCTGTATAAGATTCAAGTATTCATTTCTTTGTCTATTTATTCGCAGCCTGTGCTTCAATTTTTAATAATTTTATGACATTTATTTTTATAATTAGAAATATTTTCAATAATTCATGAAATCAAAGTTCATATTACATTGCAGGGGAACAGTTCATCTTAATCAATGTGATGTGCCATTTTTATGTGATAAAACAATGAGAAGATTGTTTGGAGCCCATTCAAATTTAGACCGGTTTACAGCAATGAATCTCACAACTACACTGTCAAATGTTTTTCTAAGCAAACAATTAGGTAAGTACAAAGTTCTTCACTGAGAATCACATAATGTAAATAACTGGTTCATAGTTTGCATTTTAAAAATTAAAATGCTGAGTTTTATTTTGCACCTTATTATTTAGATAATCATTATGTTTCTTTACCATCCTTTTGAGAATAAAAGACTTAAACTTCTAGTTTCCTATTACTTTTTAATAGAATTTACTTTTTTACGGATTCTTGGGATTATAAATTAAAATTTCACTCCCAAAACTTTACAGAAGCATTAAAGTAATATCCATGTATTAGTTAGCCCTTACATAAACATTATGTATGTTAGATTAAAGTTCCAAGGAGTCCAAGTTGAGAAATGTTGCCAGAGATAATGTAATCTTTTACTTTCCAGGAAATTAATTAAAAGTTTCAACTCCACTTATTATTTTATTTTTATCTGTTTAAAATATTCTGTCAAAGTTATTTTAAATACTGTTAACATAAATAACATTAAGATATGGGAAATTCTGATATCAATAATTAAACATATA
Organism: Stegodyphus mimosarum; assembly: GCA_000611955.2. Classification (NCBI taxonomy): domain Eukaryota; kingdom Metazoa; phylum Arthropoda; class Arachnida; order Araneae; family Eresidae; genus Stegodyphus; species Stegodyphus mimosarum. The sequence goes on from KK112864.1 coordinate 176,694, forward strand.
AATGTAAGTCATTTTCAAATATACTTTTTTTTTTCAGGTATACAAGTTGATGCCAAACACGATGCATATATATTAAACCATAGACATGTGTTGAAAGAGGGAATTAATGTAGCATAAAATTTCAGAAACTGTACATATTACTTCATATAAACACCTAACTCAATTACCTTTAGATATAAAGGTAGGCGATGTTAAGATGTTTATTAAAATTAACTCAAGGTAATAGCTACCCACCAAATGAATATCTACATATCCATGATTACATGAAAATTTTAAAAACCTGTGATTGCTCTGATTTTGTTTTAATTTAATCTTCATTTTCCAAATTTCACACAATAAATTTGAATAATGACAGAAATTAGAAACTAAATTGCAAGAAATAACAAATAAAGGTTTTAACTGATCAGTATACTTTTTTTAGTCAGATGAAGTACTTCACCTGACTAAAAAAGATCATGTATAACAAAATTTTAAACAACCCTAATTTAGATCATTTTTGTTTCTTTACAGTTTAACAAAGACTGTGTGTGTATTTAATGATAAGAAATGTAACTTATGTAAATACTGTATATATCTGTTTTTACTGGAAAAAAATTTATGTTATAAAGCATATTCCTGAACTGTATGATATGTTTTTTTTAATAAATGCTTTGTACAATGAACATCCACAATGTGAATAATAAAAATAAAATAAAAAAGCATTTTTCTTTTATTATGAAAGTTAAAATACATACTCTGAACAACATTAAAATACTGTACATTAACTAGAAAATTAATCATTTATATAAATTTGTATATTTTATTGGTACATACAGAGTACATTTGTTTAAAATGCATTTTAGACAAACATTTACTTTTTATTGCCTCTTCCAGTAGGACAAAGATGAACATTTAAACAATTCTGGCAATTAGGTTTAATGGGTTTGCACACTGTCTGCCCCAATCCAACTAAATGCAAACTTACATCTTTCCAAAGTTCTCTATCAAATAGAAAACATAAAGTAAAACTAATGATTAATAACAAATATATATATATATATATATATATATATAATACAACTCAATAATTATGCTCAAAATTACTTAGTAATATTAAAGAAGTGGCCATTAAAATAATGTAATTTATTTATCATTTTCTTATCGAATTCAACTTTTAAAGGATTCATTTAAAATTCTTACTCTGCCAACAACTGAATAAAAATTGTTTTCTAAAGCTGTATAACATTTTGGGGGAAAAAATTCCTTTCAAGAGTACAATTAATTATTTGCCACAGTACCAAACAAAATATTAAGTTCAAATCCACAATCAGCATGCAAATGTATTGGTATATGAAGGGAAAAAAAAGATTCTTTATATTTTATGTAAAAAAATGTAAAATTATACGATTTCATTTCTTGACTTTCTTTCTATTTTTGCCTGATAAAACGCTTCTTGCAAAAGGACAAATATTGTTGTTCAAGCAGACTTCGCATGATGGAGATACTGGTTTGCAAACAGTTTGGCCAAAACCAACTAATGTCAGATTTATTGGTCTCCACTGATTTCTAACACAAAAATACCAAAAGTTATGTCAAATAAAAATCTCTTACGATTTAAGTAATTTATGAAAGTCATATATATGAAAATGTACAACATAAATATGCTTCAATTCAAAGTTAATCTAGGTAACTATGTCACATAAGATTTTAAAACAGATTAACTGGATTACAATTCACATAAAAAATAATGTATCAGTATATTAAGCAGTGTAATAAGCTTTACAATTTATATAAAATATTACATTTGCACAAAAACACATTAGACAAACTCAATAATATTTTACTGTTATATTCAAGAAGTATGAATACATTATTTAAAAAATTAAAACATTGTATCACATGTAACACATGAAACAACTGCTAAACATTAAAAGTACAGAGATCATCCTCATAGCTTAACCACTTCTTCTTTCCTTCTTACGAAGGAAAATACAACAGCTAAAAACACAGATAATTTAGTAATTAAATTGCAACAAAGGTTTCTTTTTAATGTAAAATAAAGTTTATAGTGATAATGCTAATGAAAAAGAAAGTAATAAAGACTAATTAAACTGAATTTAAGACAGAATTAATGAAGATTTAGAGCTTTATGAAAGAACACAACCAGAACGGCATGCTTTGCTTTTATAGCAGTGTGCTGCATACAGCATCTTGCAGTTACATGCATTTTATCGAGCTTTACAATATTTTAATATCTTAGGTTTTGCTGTTGAAGTGAACAAATTCATTTGTATAAGGTCTCGAGAGAAAAAATTTTATAATCACTTTCATAAAACATATTTATTAGAAAGAAACTGAACAAACCAGTATAAATGCAAGGATGTGCAGTTTTTTTTTCGTCCCTCCTCTCTTCTCTAAGTATCTAAAACACTACAAATTTAAATATAAGGCCAATTGAAAACGTAAGGTAACTAGAGCTCTTATGAGAAACTAACCCCCTCTTATTCAAATTTCCTGCCTGGAGATCAGTAAATGATCAATCACACCACTGAAATGCTGGTTGGATGGCTGTGCTGATGGAAATGTTGAATGCATAATGTTAGTGCATCTGAGACAAATCACCAGCAGAAATCCATTATCAATTTATTGAAATGTAGTCATGCCACTTATTCAAGCTTGGTTTGGATATGATGAGTTTATAAAAGCAGGAAAGATGATCTGACAGACAAGACAAAAACAGCAACTCTGATTCAAGACAATTGTCACATTCGACTCAGCAATATTGCTAAAAAATTTAACATATGTAGTGTGCAAAATATTGTTCATGTGTCAAATCGATTACAGAAGATGCATTCATATTGGGTGCCTAAGCAGCTCACAAATGCACACAAAGCCAAGAAAACATAACTGCCTTAAGTACTTAATAAAGCAGTTTCATGAGAAAGGCTTTCTGTTCTTGCATTGTTTTGTTATAAGTTACGAAACATGAGAAGAAAGTATCCATGCTATGGAAACATCCATCATCATTTCTTACAAGAAATTCAAAATAGCTGCCTTTTACAAAGAAAGTTACTGCCATGGTTTTTTCAGTGGTAATGAATGCTGCCAGTTATTGTGCCCATTTTTAATTTTTTGTAAATATATGCATCATTTTGTTCAAATTTGTCCAGGAAGAAATGCTGTTAAATGATTTTATTATTTGATGCACCACAAAGCTCTTATTTCGATTTCAACTTTTCAACTTTTGGATTGATTTTGATTTGCATCTGAAACTGGCCTTTGAAATATTTTCCCTCCTTTCCCCAACTGTGAAAATTTATTTCGAAAACATTTTGTATGATAAGGCAGGAGGAAAATTTCTTTTATGTTCCCTAGTCTCTCATCTGAAATTAACAAAGATGATACCCTAAAGAAATAAAAGCATGCTTTCAAATCAGCAGTTTTCCTATTCCACTAAGAGATGGTGCTAAAGTGTATTTCTATTTACCATATTTTTTGCTGAGATTTCCCTTTGTGTGATGTTATCACAGCCCCTCTGTGAAGATGGTGTGACCTCTGGTATGACAAATTAGTTGTCAGCCACTGCTTTTCATTTTTGCTGCATTCTAGCATTTCGGAAAACAGGAAGCAACTGGTGTCGTTCGGGGCTAACATGGCACATTTAACCCCATACAATTGTGTAACATTTTGGCGACAGATAATAATTTTGAATTCGATGAATCTTTCTCCTGGGAAAGGATGAAGTGCTGAAATTAAAATTTTAGCTAAACAGAGATGATTGAGAAAATTTTTCATCGGCATCTGAACGCATCCTTATATGTAACTCATAAGGAAGCATAAGGATGACAGAAAGAAATCGGTCGCAATGTATTAGAAGCAGGCAAGCATTCGATTCTACTGCAGGACACAGTATGAGTAGAATGGGTTTTACAGGAGTTCTGCTGTGAGCACGTGTTTTCCATATTTTACACTTATGGTGTTTCGTGCTGAATGCCTTGGGATTTACTTTCGATGCTGGTGTTCTGTGATATAAATTATGAAAACACAAGATGTAGATTTAGTTTCAGACAGTGACGATTAATGCAGTGATCTAAAAATGGAACCTTCGGACATGGATGAAATACTTAAAGATTTGCTCGCTAAAAATGAATTTGACGCTGTGAGTTTTATTAATGCTACTGAATTTCTAAAAAGCACTATGGTTTTTGGTGAAAAACTTCGTAATATTTGTGAATTAGCTATTAAGGATAATAAATAATGTGGATGCTATGTCTCCAAGACTCTTCGCTGAAACTCAAATTAAGGAAATGAAAGCCAAACGCAAGAATTTATTAGGGAAGTGTGACAATTTTAGGGCACATAATAGTTCTTTTGCCAATTCTGTTGCTGTAAATTCTTCTGCCGATTCTGTTGTGTTAAGGAAAGTTGTGTTTTAGGTAAAATGTCTAATGATAATAATGCTAATAATGTATTGAAATGTGCTAGTAAACTCAGTACTTCTAACGAATTACTGTCCTCTGATGCTGTTATAAATGGTAAAAAATTAGAAAAATCTAGTAAACTTAAAAGTAATTCTAAAAAACATGCACAACATAAAACCATGTGCTCAGACAGATTTATACGTAAAATGTTAAAAGGCCACATAAAATGTTAAAAAGCAATGTTGATACTGCAGTCTTCAATAAATTTTCTACTTTTAACTGTAGTTAAAATAGTACTAAAAAGGCTAATGAAAATGTACATAATGTTGATAGTGCTAATGGTACAGATAAGAATAAACTTACCACAGCCACGTATAATTCCGATTATGGTCATTCTCCCAATTATATTTAATGACTTTGTTAAGGAACTTAAAAATGAACTAAATGTTGTCTTCACAGCCAGAATTTCTGGTGATTTCTTAAAATTATTACCATTTACTGTGGATCATCACTGTGAGATTACGAGATATCTAGATACCAATGACATACAGTATTATATATTACAAGCTAAACATGTTAAACCTGTGAAGGTTGTTATTTGAGGGTTATCCTCTGACTACCCTAAGGAGGAAATTAAAGTTGAGTTGATTGCAGAAGGCCTTAATGTTATTACAGTGAACCAAATGTTCATATTTAAAACTCGTGTCCCACTACCTCTATTTCAAGTGCAATTAGCTTGTGTTGAGGGCACTGAAAAAATCTATGACATCAGTAATTTACTATGTTTTGATGTTAAAACAGAACCATACAAATACAAAGGTGGTATTGCTCAATGCCATAATTGCCAACATTTCTATCATTCATTGCAGGAGTCCAAACTTGCTCTGAGATGTGTTAAATGTTTATTGTCACATAAAACTGCATACTGTGAAGCAAAATTCATTAAAAACCTGACATATTGTAACTGTGGTGGTGACCATGCAGCCAACTTTCGTTTTTGTCCCAAAATCCAAGCAATTCGAAGAACCCAAATGTTAAACAGAATGTTAACACTCAATTCAGAGTCACATGGTGGAAATATTCCCCCCCCCCAGGACTCAAAATGACACTACTAATAAAAAAAAATCCTACCATATCACTTAGTCATGATAGGAAAATTTGAACTGATGTCAATACAATGACCACACACAATTTCCACCACTCCCTAGAGCAGCTAAACCCAACCAGAATAAAAACACCACAAATAATATCTCTACTTTTAAGTACTTTTTGCAGGTCGTTAGTGAAGTAAACAAAATTAGTGAATTTTCTATTTTTGATGGAATTAAAACAATCAAGAATCGATTGGATGAAATTTGTGTTGCACCTACTATAGACAAGTTTTGTATTTTTTAACATATTAGAACAGATTTTTAGTGGAAATTTATCTAGTATAAATGGAAATTAGGCTTTTTCCATTTTTAAGTTCTTTTAAATCATCTTTCGATGTATATAATTTAAATTTTGTGCTGGAACTTTGACTACTTTAGGATATCAGTTTATGATGTTATTTTGTGTTTACTGTGTTAAAATTATATATTATGTGCCCTATATTTTCATAACTGCCTGTGCTTATATTTTTCTCATGTTCATAACGTGTCACCAGCTCGATATTTTACCTACTGCTTTACATGACTACTTTATGGACTTGTGACTTTTATGAAATTTTCTTTATTTTATGGACTTTTGCTTAAACCTTAGAACTTTTAATTTTGTATTTATGTTGATATATTTGAAATAATTTATTTTTCAATGGAGGTAACGTCATTGTACCTAGGCACTCCGGTGATGCACCATTCTACGAAACTGAATGAATGAGGAACTCAAGTGGAGTAAACAAATAACAAGAAACTAATATACTTGGATTTCAGTCCTAGCACAAAGTCAGTAAACTCCCCATCCCTCCCATGAACATAATATTGAATCATAAACTACTTGTAAATTAATCATAAAAAATTATTATATCATATTAACTATTATAATATAAAGAAATTCTGTTGTCTTATAGAGACGAGAAGGAGAAGACTGGTGCTGCCATCTATTGACATGGTATCCTCAGTATGGGCACAGGTATATATTATATACCAGTCTTCAAAATCATATAAATAATCGTCTTTTAATTATCACTTCTGACTGAAATGCAGTAAATATATAAGATTCAGCATGTGTACGTCATATATTTGCAGATTTTGAAATTTTAATTTCCCTCCAATAGAATTTATGAATCTTCAAACATGATACTTGGAACGAGGCATATTAATTTCATAACTGCAAAATATTGAGTATTCATAAGATAGTGCTGCCATTTAGAATCACAAGGAAATACTACTATTTTTATGAGTCTTTCAGCATTATACATTATGAACGTTACGCAGCATGGCTAAAAAAAAATCATCACTTAACATTAGCAGATCTCTACCATGCTTTTGTGAGATAATGTGGAAGCATTTGCAGTGAAGTACTCCACATATTGTCTCAAAGCATTAGCTTCAAAATATCTCAGCATGATTCAGTTCTTTAAGTATTAGTACTAGTATTGTCTGCAGGACTGACAAATTTCTTTGGAGGTTTGAGTGATAAACTAGCAGGACAAATAAATGATTAAAACAGCAATCAGCTTAAGTGGTGTCATGTAAAAAATAAATAATTAACAAAACATTGTAAAAAACAGTAGCATACTATATCATTGCCCATTATTTTATTTGTTTCAGATCATTATCTAAATGGTATAATGTTTTAAAATGCATCTGATTTATGATATTTCAAATTAATAGCAATGAACACTTGCAGTATTTTGGTATATAATATATTTAATATATATAATAAATATATTTCTTATATCAAGTATTACATACCACAGTACAGAAAATTTTGGTATTGTATTTTGGTATAAGTTGTTGCAAGAATCTGTGATAATCTCACATATAATTGTTTAATTTTTATTTTTATTTATGTTTTCTATGACAACAATACTACATTATGTAGCATATTTAGAAAGAGAAAATATACATTAACACACTTACTTTGGAAGCCAGCTTTCTAATGCTTTACGTGTTTGCTCAGGATCTTTAGTAGGTTTCTTCACCCATCCTAATCTGTTTGATATTCTATGAACATGTGTGTCAACAGCTATTCCAACAGTATCATTCCAAGCAACACTCATTACAATATTAGCCATTTTTGGCCCAACACCTGGTAACTCACAGAGCTCCTTCAGTGTACGAGGAATATCTCCATTGTACTTTTCTTTCAAAATTTGTGTTGTCTGTTTTATGTACTTTATTTTTGACTAAAATTAAAACAGAGTATTATGGCAAATATTCAAAATAAACTATTAATAAAACTAAAATACTATACATTAAAACTCATAAATTAATACAGAATCTTTTTCCACACATAACTGATCTCTGTTTTTCCTTTTTCTCCTTTCACATTACAGCTTCATTATCATCTTGGTCACTATCTCAAAATTCAAGGTTGATCTATATTTAATGATAACTTTTATCTACCATCATATTTGCATTTTCAATCAGTTACAGACAAGACACAGGAATACTAATGCATATTTCCACAATCCTATAATCTATTTTAGGTAAAGTTTAGCAACACAAACCCAGTTTTAGTTATGTTATAGGTTTAGCGAGATCTCCTACATTACTTAGGCCAGATAAACAGGAACTTTAAAAATTTATTGAGAAGAACAAAAGCTCTTACAGGCAAGATAAACAGCTGCTAAGAGCTAAGCAGGAAAACAGAGCTAAAATGAGTCTTCTTAATGGGCAGATAATACCACATATCATTAAAACAGTAATCACCAATAATATGCTTTCTAGAAAAACAGTCAAATACTTTATACTAACTAAACTACAAATCACTATAATACAACCTTATATATATTTCTTTGTTCAAAGGGGAGGGCAAGCTTATAGAAATTTATAGAAAAATCACTGCTATGGTTTAAAAAGTGCCCACTTCCAAAATGTCCTTGTGTTGGTGCGAAATCTAAAAATGTCACTTGGCAACTGTTTTTTTCCTCAGTTTCTATGAGCCTTGGTAATAATAACTGTCACCAAGGCTCACCAGAGAAATTCTACCCATAACCTCTGGCTTTATTTGAGCTATCCTTATGATTTCAAGAAAAATTGGCTCAGAATTAAAAAACTGATTCCCGTAATGCATGAAATAAATGCTTACAAACATTATAAGAAGCCTCAAAATTATATAAAGTAAATAATGAGCAAACATACAATTTCCAGAGAAAAAGCACCAAAATAAATAAATAACATCATAAAAATATATAAAAATCAATTTACAAATACATACATACAAATATTTACAAAAATTACAACAATATCATAGGACACAAAAAGAAAGCCTCACAAAATTTAAAGTGGATTTTTATCTTTAATTATCTTGAGATAATAAAGATGAAAATCCATGTTGGACTGTAATTAGGAGCTGTTTGAAATGCTGAAGTTTTTATATGCTCTTTCCATCTGTTCAAAATTTTTCCACCAAAGAATGAAGAAAAGAAGTATACTGAATCGAAGAAATCTCTACAGACCTACATTATTGTTGCAGATATTTTAAAGTAATAAAACAGAGATTACTTCATGTAGCAAATGCAGCTTGTGGCATAACTGTCTATGCCAGCATTACATCGAAAATTCTAAAAAGAATATTGCAGAAAACTATGAGGTACATTAATTCATATGTTGAATACAAAGCAACACATTTGAGCCCTTGGTGAACTAATTAGGTAATACACTGCATTATACAAAATTTATGAACAGAGTGTAGAGAATTTCACATTTATTGTAGCTGTCAGAAAATTAAGCATTTGATAATTTGAATACCCGAAACAATGGTAAATTTGAATATAATTTTGATAGGTAAATTTGAATACCTGAAACAATGTTGACACACCCAATAGCAAAGTTAGGCAGACCATCCTTTAAAGTTTTCAAAGAACTGAGTATATTAATATAGTTTCAGTTTTTATTATCTAATTTGAAATTTCTACAAGGTGTGTCACTCAGTAATTACTAAAATCAGAAAATTATTTTTTCACTGTATAACTGCTTTCACAAAAGTAAACACTGCAATATACGATACTTAAACAATATTCTTTTTCATAATTCAGCATTCTTCTAGTCACATAAAAATGCAAAGGTCTCCTTTACATTCAGAAACTTCTCGCAAACGCTATCTGCCATAACTTAATTCTTAAAGAAATTTGATTTTATATATATATATATATAATTGTTGTATGGGTCTAGCACCAACTGAGGCAGCATGCTCCCAAAAATATATATATAATTTTGGTGAAAAAAGGGTGTGGTACTTTTTTGCACGTTATTTTTACGAAACTTTTATGAATGAAAAAACTGAAGATACTATCAACGCTTTATTGCATTTTATGCACATTATTTTTACAAAAATTATACGAAACAAAATATACTGATTAAAAACTGTCAACAAAATAGTACTTTTACGAATATTATACGAATTCTAAAAATCTATGAGTCAGAGTATCTGTTGTTTTATTTCTCATTTTACAGTTTCCCCCCCCTTCGAACAAAAAAAAAAAAAAAAAAAAAAAAAAAAAAAAAAAAAAGTATGTGCAAAAACAGAGGTTTTTTTAAATGAGTTTTAATACCATATACTAATATTATTACTTAATCATAATAATAATAATAAAAACTCTACGAAATTGCAAGCTGAATCCTAATACTTTACTAAATTTCAGTTCCTTTAGTAGTTATTATAAAAATCACGAGGCTAATTTTTTAAAATGTTGTTTAATATACGGTAAAATGATATAGTGATTTTAATAGCTTTTATATGAGAAAAAAAATAAATAATGTACATAAATAATTATATTTTATATTTTTCTTGAAACAGTTAAGGACATTCTTAATATGCAGATTTTCAGAATAAGTACACTGTTCTGGTTAAATGAACTCAAAATTTATGCGGTTAATTGTACACTAACTTATCAAAATTATCACTTTTACGATTAAACACTGAGCATGCGCTAGACAGACATTTCTAATTTTCCTTGAAAAATCGAATTATTACTTTACTACAGAGGTGCTAAATAAATTTATTTCATATGCTAATTTAGAGGACTTTTTAATATGTTTAATTATAAAGAAAAAAAAGCATTCGTAATTCTTGTTCACTGACCAATGGCAAAGCAGGAAATTCTTCTTCCAGCGGTGAGGCAGAATATTTGTCAAGTCAGCAATGATGGCGATATCGATGAATGCTATCGAATACTTCGACGATATGCTACAAAGAATATGTATTGGTTGCTATATCAGATCTGATATTACAGTATTATTTGAAGAAAGTAAGTGAAAATTTTATATTTTCAGCATTTAATATTCATGCTTTCTCCACCTATGTAAAATTTTATGAACAGATTCACCCTAGGAAATGAGATTTTTCTAAAGCATGTGTTGGTCTTTTGTGAATGTGCTGAATAATTCATTTTCAGCATCTGGTAATGTTAATGACATAAAATACTATCAATAAATTGAAAACTTCCTGTTTTGCACTTGTGTGTTTCTCCCTTTCTTATAGTTATATTGTTTTTTTACTTAAACATTTTAATATTTATCTTAAAACATACCGCAATTGAGCAGGAAATAGCCTAATGGAAGAAGAAAGGCAATTTTAACATGATTAATTGTTCAGAAATCTCTTCTGAAAAATGCATACACTAATTGCCCTTAAAATATCTATCTTATGCCAAAAAATAAAGCCTATAACTTTTCATTTATTTATGAAATTCATATTTTTTATATGTTCCCTATTTTTCCTAAAAATAATTTAATTGAATTTAGTTTTATAAATTTGCCTTAATATATAATCTTTAAACTCGGAGATATTGTGCTATTAAAAATGAAAATTTATGTGATAAAACACAGGCACTTTTGCTTCATATCTGTGTTCATTTTTTTATACTGAATTTTCATGCACTTGTAATTACTGAAATATAAATTTTCTTTAAATCCCTCATGAATGCATTCCTTTTTTGTTAGTTTAGTTTGTTTGATTTTTGCTGTTTTAAATGATCTGCCATAATTCAAGTAAGAATGCGTGTTTTCCTTCAAGTTTTAAATAAATTAATAGATTTATTACTATTTACTGCAGCTTCAGGATTCTCTATACATAATATTTCAAGTGAAATACTTGATGGTTGTTTTGGTTATTAGAATTGCATGAAAATATTCATTTAAAAGTTAATATTTGATCTAAAATACTTTAAATTATTTGAATTATATTTTATTAAATCAGTATTTTGATTTAGAAGTATTTTGTATAGAATGGAAGTATTTTGATATAGAATGGAAATTGTAAATATGCAGAAATGCTTATATAAAATCAAGAAATTGATATTTTTCTTGTTTTTTCCTTGTAAATTAAAAAAAAAAATATTACAGTCTGGTGAGTCAGTGCCCTGCTGAGCTCTAGTAAACAGGATGTCCATTCTGCCAGACCATCAAAGAGACATATTTGGGATTTCCAATAACATAAGTACCCTTACAATTTCATATGAAACAAATGTACCATTACGATTTCATAGTTGTTGATACAAAACAAACATACCATTACTATTTCATAGTTATTGAAATGATAATGGTACAAATTTGTTTGAATCAATACTGTTTGTTTATGAATATGACCAAAATAAATTCTAATAAGCTAAAAAATTATTTATTTTCTATTAATTATGAAATGTAAATAATGTAACTAAGCATTAATACTGCAGCATGAGATTCCAAAAAATAAAAACATTTCAGGAATTTTTACTCAGTAGATGATATTTAAAATATTATTTAAAATATTAATTATTCAAAATATAGTATATAAATTAAAATTAAATAAATCAGTAGATGATATTTGTTGTTGAATGGAATATTACTTTTGTACAGGAAAGTAATTCTATTGATCTAACATCCACATGAATCAAACTTTTTTAAGAATGATTAGAGTTTGTTATGTAGTGATTTTTGGTTAGTTTAGAATTATGGATTAATGTGTAGTTAATTGCAGTTATTTGTTAATTAATTATTGAGTGAGTAAATTATATACATTAATTTATGCTTATTCTAAATTTTTCTTCACAAATTGTATTGCTTATGTTATTGAATCAATTATTCTTATGCGAGTTAAACAGAGTTCTCATTCTTACGTTACGCGTTCGACAGTATTAGCCTTCGGGAGAAGGAGACAATGGGAAATCGGTTGTTTCTGCGTAATATTTGAAATTTAAAAATACTTCCTTTTTATTCACATGGTTGAAATTTATACCTCTTAAAGAGAAAAAATTTACCCTTCTTATGAACCTACTTTCATGACTGTACGTCGCCCCGTTGGAGAATTATGCCCATTTAATTGCTAAAATTGTTGAATTTCGTGTCTAGAAATTTATTCTGCTATAAGCGTCGTTTTGAGCACTTTCTCGTCAAGGTCATGTACTGCGTCCGGTTGCGTGGTAGGGGAGTGATAGGTTTGTCGCATTCTTTCCCTCACCCCTCCTTGTTGGCGAAGGGGGTGGCGAGGGTGGAATTTTTTTTGGTGTGAAGAAGGAAAAACTAAGTTTTCGCAGCACTGTTTTGTGTTTGGCGAGATTTGCATACTAATTCACCAAATTTGGTGATTTTCGAAAATTCTGGATCCTGGACGATTGAAATCGTCATGCAAGGCCATGCTCAGCCCTTTTTGCCTTGGATTCGCAGCGTTAGAAGCACGTTATTTTTTTCTTCCTCTGGAAGAGCCGGAGATGGGAAATAAGATAAAGATGAACATCTAAAAAAATCACTTGAAGTTTACTCCTCCGCACTTTACCATCCCCGTGTTGGAGTCGAGAATGTTGTTTTTTTCCTCATCGAATTACTACCATCAACTCGAGTACTACCATCAACTCGCATGAATGAGAATAGACGGAAAAGGGAGGAACCCTTAGGAGCTCTTGTTTTGCTGCACGAATGCACTTTACCATCTTCATAGTGTCTGATCCAAGTGTCCAGATTTCTCGCCGGACTCCCTCGTTCAACATCTGCGAAGGACTGGTCGTCGGCAGAGCCTTGTTCAACACCTGTTATGAATGGGACATCCGGAAAAAAAAATCTATAAGATGAGTTAATGCTTAATTAAATTTTCAATTCTTCCCTTCAAGTGAGTTCAACCTTTTGATTGTTAATTTCACCTGAAATTTAGTACAGCTTGCGACTTAAATTCCGTGAACATGTTTCCTAAGTAATATGGTAATTTAAAATTTTTTTTAAGAGATTTGATTATTTGAAGTAAATTTTCCAGTGATGAATTATTAATGTAAGGAGTAATTATATGTGTATTTAATTTCCAATTAAATTCTATTTAACTTTTAGTCAAAGGTTTTTCTGCTGGATCTTAAATCCAGGCTGTGTATTTAAGCAACTGCTGCACTATTAATCTATTTAGGACTTTTAACTTTAACTTGGAATGTAATTAAAATTTATATATAATGAATTAAGACAGGATATTAAATTTGTTAACTTATCTAAATTTTACCTTTTTACTTTAAGTTGTTACTATTTTTGGTTGAGAATTAACTTTAACTTTTGCTAATTAAGGAACGATTAAAAATTTAAATTCTACTTTACCTTTAATTGAGTAATTGAATGTAGGAATAAATGTAATCATTTTTCTCCAACGGGTCTACTTGAATATGTAATATTTTCTAACTGCCTAAGGGATTGCTAAATTGATGTATGTAATTTTTACCTGAGTAAATCAAGAAATTTCTTGAACTAAGTAATCTCTATCAATATTGGTAAAGACACCATGCTTGGTGATTCATTAAATTCCTGTGTATTTTTATGCTGGCCAGCAGAGTTTGATAACTGCATATGAAAATCTAATATTAATTTTTACGGTGTAAATTTTTGATTAATTCATCTCAGTGCATATTTGAAATTAGCAATATATATATTATAATTCTAAATGCATTATTTTAAATAGTTGTCACCTGAACACACCTTAGATCTAGAGATTTAAGTTGAAAGATTGAGTGTCTTCCTTTAATGCTGTAATAAATATCCTTGGTTATATATATATATTTGATTCAGAGTTTTTCTTATGATGACTTGTGTGAATGTTTTTAACACCAGTACTCCTGCTTGGTCTTAGGGGTTGTTCGGGTTAGTATACACAACGCAATGAATTAGGGTTTTGATATTATTGTAGGCTAATTATTGTAACAGTTAGTATTTAACATTTGGTACCACAGAACATTTGGTGACGTGACAATTGCCACGTAACAAGTTTCTAACTTAAAATTTTCACAATTTGAAAATATACGTATCATACAGCATTAGTTTTCCATGGAACAGAAATCAGTATGAATAGAAAAGGTGGTAAAAAAATGTTCAGTTAATGGAGGGGGCTAATATAAATGAGAATGTCTTGATATAGTTTCAGTAGGTAATGAAAATATTATTTCAGACCTTGAGAAAAATAATGAAACTGAATTTTTGGGTAGTCAAGATGAAATTCTCTACATCTAAGAAAAACTCTGATTAATGTAAATCCTATAAATTCATGTATTGCAACAGAACTAGAATGAACTACTTGTAATAAAAATGTGGAAAATGCATGCTTAAAGTTCTGCTTATTTCCTAAAATATATTCTGCATAGTTATTTTTTACCAGGGAAAAAAATAAAGTTAAAAAAATAGCTACAAGCTGTTATTTATTTATTATTTAAAAATTAAATTGAAAGTAATAAACTAGTTTTGAAGAATGGAGTAAAACTAGATTTGCATTCAACTCTGGTAATTTTAGCTTATGATGTTTTGCTATAACTAATATGAATTTTTTGTTTAAGTATAATAATTAAAATTTTTTTCTAGAGAACGAAGCATAGAATGTTTGGGATACCTTACTGCCACTAAGTCATCTTGGATCCATTGTAAGGTAATTTTCTATTCTACATTAACTTAATTAACCCTTATATCCTGTTACAGACATATTTTTATATTACTAAAAATAATAAATTTATGAAACCTATAAGAAAAATGCAAAAGATTAGTTAAAAATTACAAAGGCAGAGTTTAATTGAATTTAATAAGTCGGAAATGCTGTCTGCTTTTCTACGAGTTAAAAAATAACTTCAAATAAAATTTCTTTTTTCAGTTTTTTATGTTATTTATTTATTATTATTACTGTTATCTAATTTATCATATTTACTCACATATTCCATCCTTCTTTTCACTACTATATATTATGCATTTCAAACGACTTATGCAGAATATATATTATCAGTTTCAACAATATTATTTTTACCTACACAAATACTTTGCACAAATACTTTTTGGTAACAATATATATACAATATATATTGTTACCATGAATCAGTTTCTAAATCATATGCTAGGAAAATTAAGGAGGAAAGTACAAGGAAAATATGCAATTAAATTGTGACATTTGGTGTTATTTAAGTCTGTTTCTAATATTTATACTAGGATGCAAAAAATACCAAATACTGTATATCAGGTGAAACACGGAGAGTCATCATTCCTTATTACCAAATACTATTAGCTCATATTCTATTTTAAACTGAAAACCTCCTTTATGCCCAAGTGCTTAAAGCCTCCCAGAACTGGTACTTTGACCTAACTTCTATTCCTCATTAATAGTTCAATGCCATGGAGCTTTCTCAATTTCTGCCATGTGTAATGTAAACATGATTAGCTTCTTTTAAATATGTCCTTCAGAAAACTATTCCACTACGTAGATTTCTTTCATATTTTGCCTTAATTGAGTCATCCTGCTAATTAAGAATTTATAAAAATTAATATGTTAAGCTAAAACTTGGTAACTGCTATCATCTGTTAAAATGTATAATTTTACTAACAATGTTTCTCTTAAATTATTGTGTATTTAATTCACTTTAAGTAAGTGTAAGCAAATGCATACACAGAATTATGTTTTGGGTATCTAATTCATCGATTTGTGGACTGTTTTTTAGAAAATTTATTAATGATTTATACCATATTAATACTACTAAAAACCTTTTACATAAATGAGCTTTTTAAGATAGCTGTGTCAAATAGTAAAGGAAGAAGCTTCATGTAGATCATAAATTAATATCACATGGAAATTTTTCATTTATTTAAAGAAAATACTCAAGCCACAATTGAATTTTTTCATTGTATTATTTGCATACAAAGTTTGCAGCAAATATTTCCTGCAAGTGAAATGACATTTTGGGGAGGGGGGCAGGACAACAAATTTACATAGTGAAAGCAGTAACCCTCTTTTGAGATGTTAAAAAAGAAAGATAAGAAAGTTTTGAATTTAAATTGATTTTTTTTATGAAGACTTCAGTCATTTAGTCTTGCTATCATTCTATGTGGCTTTTAAAAACTTTTTACGGTATTATTTATAATTTTACTGTTATTTATCTTTCTGTTTGTTTCCTTATTTTGCTGAGAATACGTATGAATGTAGACATAAAATATTTTATATTGCAAACTGAGATGCCATTGTTATCTTAATTAAAGATTTGTATTCTGGTTCTGGAGGAATTAACTGATAGTACTTTTAATTGTGTATTGGTTTCTGTTTTATTGAAATGTGTAAAATAGCGATATATATGACTAATAATTTAATGCTTAAAACTTATTGCATTAAATATGTTTTTAATACTTATGTAAAGTAAGCAAAATATAATGTTAACCATAAGATATCACCAATGTAGTAATTTAAATTATTTTTAACTTTTACTTTAATTTAAAGTCAGAATGTTTTAGTCATCATCATTTACTAATCATCAATTTGATTAGTACAAATAGTAGGCTGTTTGAATTTGCACTCTGTTACCTCATAAGTTTTTAAACAAGCAGTTTTGGCACATGTTATGTGCAAAATTGTATTATAATTTCACAATAATATTCTTGACAAAACAAGAATGATACCTTAAGTGAATATAACTTGAAACTGAAAATGAATTGTAGTTTCTATGCTTTTAACTATAGCATTATTAAAAATCCATTGATTAAGTTCTTTATCCTTAAATTATATTAGTAAATAAAGACGTTACATTCTGCTATCAGATTTAATTTGAGATCTTTTCAAAGCAAAATGTGCTACTGGTCATGATGCTAATTTAGTACCTACCTCTCCTTGCATTTAGTTAAAGTGACTCTCACTCTGATACCTCTAAAACTTAAGCATGACATATCTAGACAAAATTTTAAACCGCAGTACGTGTATTTATAAGGAATTCTCTTTTTTGTTTTAATGCATTAGGGCAGTTTTAAAAACAGAAAACATTTATTTGTCTAAAATTTAAGTTGAACAACATATTTCCTGTTCATAATTTTTTTTGTAATATATAGAACTGCATGTTAACAAAATGCTCACTTAGTAAAATGATCGTGATGCTAAGCAAAATGTTTCTCTTTGACTGTGTTCAATAGGTTAATTAATGTATTTTAAAATAATTTATTAATATTTAAATATCATCAAATAAAGAAAAAAAAGCATTAAATTTTTTCAAAACTTGCAAGCTCTTATTCTACAGCCTCAGCTTGATTTAATGCAGGACTTCTTAAACTTTTTTTAGTCGCAACACCTTTTTATCACTGGAATTTTTTTCGTGACCCCAGGACCCCATAATATTTACGAAAATTTTGTGGGACCCCATAAGCATTGTGCAAATCCGACAGACATGTGAGTGAAACTATCAATTTTTTCATTTATACTGTAATATACTATTGCAGTTTTAGGTCATTAACTTTAATTTCTAATTTTATGACAGAGAACAATGTGAAATTTTTAAATAAGTAACAGGCAAAATGACAGCGTTACATGCAAAGCAAGTAAAATGAACGTCTGTCTGCATTATAAAAGGAATGCGTTGAAATGTTTTCGTTTTTCCTTTGTCTCTATTGTCTTATCTTTATCTATTTTCAGATACATTGTGTAAAAATATTTGGTAATTGTAAAATTATTATAATAATTTAAAGAAATATCAAAATTGCTAAAATTTTTGGCGACCCCCTGCTGCAGACCCACAGTTTAAGAAACAGATTTAATGTATCTTTCTGTATTATAAAGAATCCTATCTTGTGAAAATATTACAGAATAAGTGTAATTTCATTCATATAAAAATACATGTCTCAGAGATTATTATATGTAATAAGGTTTTGATAACTGTTGTTGCAAAGAGCGTAAGTGTCATTTAAATACTATTTACTTGAAGAAATTCTTCATAATGAGATAAATTTTATAATCATTCTTCATTATTTGAGTCAATCCATGTTCAGAATGTCACGATTATGAAAAAGGTCTTTGTATTGCTTAGGCAGATTAATTTCTAATATATACAAAAAGCTACCTTCCGGGTGTCTATCTTTATGTCCGTAATGTAAATAAATTTTTCATTTACTTTGCTAATCGTATAGCAAAACAAATTAATTCAAACAGCTGCTACGTAGGTAGTAAACTTATAAAGGTTTCTTTTTACATATAATTTGGTCTTCATAAGGGTAGGATAACCTTTCTGTAAAGACACTTTTATGAAACGTTCTGTATTTCAAACAGTTGGCTGACTTGTATAAAGGTGTTGGCACCATTATAAAGCTGTTCCTTTTCAGCTATAAGGATGCAGTGTCTATCCTAGTGTTAAGTAATCTTTAAATAAGCATCTAAAATATGCTCAGAACAAAGGAGTAGAAGAATTAATGTTAAAATAGGCATAATGTGTAAGATATTTTGGACCATACAATTAATTAGTTTCATTTATAATATAAATCATAGCATTAAATAGAGATGAATGTTTCATCTCTCCTCTATTTGACACATAGAAAGGAACTTTTTGTTATTAAGTAATTGTTTACATTTTTATCAAAAACAAATTATACTAGAGTTTAATTTATTATAGCATAAAGACTTAATTCACTTGTTACATTATTCACTGTGTCTATAAAACTTCGTTATGCTAGTTTTGCTTTCAGCATTTGAATTTAATATTTAACATTTAATTTGATATGAAAATTAAATAGGACAAAAGCATATATAGCATTTTTTAAACCATTAATATTCTGATAATGTTTATTTTATCAATTGTTGTCTTCACTTCTTTTCCAGATGCTGAATTTGGAAAAATGGGCTCAATTTCCTACAGCTTTTATGTATTTGTGATGACTTGTAAAACTTCGAAATTTAATGTACACTAGATAATTAAATTACTGTGTATTAATTTTATGGCTTCATCATTTTGATTTTTGTAGGCATCTTGTGAATTCCATAAAAAGTATTTTCTTTTTATTTACGTATTTTCTTTTTAGAAATAAAGGGAAAAAAGTTAGAAAAATATTTAACATTTGAACAATCATTTTAATTGATGATTATTAAATGACACCAATATATTAATTATTAAAAGTCATGCAATCATCGAAGATTGTTAGTAAGTATAATGAAAATTTCATTCTTGAACTTTTTGAATAATTATTTATAATGCGAGCACACTTTTTTAATTAATTATGGAATGTATTTGCTACCTATCTGCTTTACAAGAAATGTTTTCATGGAGGATATTCAAACGGAAAGTATGCCATATTTATGAAACGCAAGGAGAAATACAAATAACCATGAAACTAATTTAAGCCTCTTAAAATCTAACTCTAGGTGAAACTAGCAAAGTTGTATGTTTCAGCCAGCTGAAATCGAGCGCTGGCTGAAACATACAAAAGATGTAAATAACAGAACTTATTTAAGTTTATGAATATACATTAAATCATACTAAAGTTTTTTTATTATTAAAATTTTTAAAATGAAGATTCCATTGAATGTTAAAAACAGAATTCATGTCTTTTCCTAGCAGGATACCAACACAATAATCTAGACTAGCAATTTGACGATTTCAAATTCTGGTGAAGTGATTGGATAGATAGGCACTTTTCTCATGCATGAATGAAAACGTATGCTTCATTTCCCTTCGAAATCATCTACAAAGGCATTTCTCTCCTTCAGCAGATAGCTGTCATGTGTTTCACCATATTAATTTACTGCGATTGCTAAACCTGCATATTTGACTGTATTATTAATAAAATTTCTGCAGAATTTAGAAAACTTGTTTATATCACTTTTCTCCAAAATATAAACAAAATGTTCAGTAATTTTTAATAGCTTTAATTTATTATTAATTGAAAAATGGAAAATTATGTTCATTAGACTATGCATTTCTTTTAGCATTTATATTTTGATAACAAAATGATTATTTACAGCACGACAGAGGGTGTTCACACATTTTTGTTTTCTCCATGAACTTAAATATTAATTTTAAAATACAAACGTGACTGGCAACAAACTGGAATAAGGTCTAATTATTGTCTACAGTATTAAAAATATTCTTTTCTTTAAAATGTTGCTGAAAAATAAACAATGGATCGAAGGCTACATTTTCGCACTTTCCGAAGAGAAATACTCTAATTCAATTATTAAAAAAAGATGCGAAAAGCATGGTTTGTAAAATAAGTGACATAATTAATACGAGAGAAAAGAAATGTCAAAGTTTACATCTGACTGGGAAAAAGGCAAAAATGCACATCCAATAAAGGTACACACAGCTCGTATTAAATCTAAAGTCGCATCTCATGCTTTAAAGGAAAATCCAGTCCCCCAAAGAGCTATTGCAAAATCTTTACACATCTCTGTAAGAAACGTGAACAAAATTATAAAATCTGATTCAAAGCTAATCAAAACAAAAAAATATGAGGTTCATCCCCTAACACTGAAACATGTTTCTCAGCGTAAGACTATGTGCAGATTGCTGTATGAAAATTATTTGGCAGGCGAAAAATGGAAATATATAGTAACAATTGATGAGGCTTGGCTGTACTTATCTGATGGCAATAGAAAAAGAGGAGAAAATGACTTAATATGCTGGTACAGAGAAAACAAGGAAAGTTTTTCTAAAGGCTTTATGGTATTAATGGATTCTCTTATAATGGCAAACTTAAGAAAAGCAGAAAAAAATGTCAAAATTAATTCGGATTACTATCAGAAATATGTTTTAACACCTATTTTTAAAGAAGAAATTCAATCTCTTTATCCAGACAATCTTCACTATTGTTAAGCTCCATCAGGATAAGACTCCACCCCATACATCTAAATCTACTTTTTGAAAAAATCAGATATGAAACCGGAATTGAAGCCATTACCTTTCAATGCATCCCACCCAAGTGCACTGATATGTCTCCTATGGATTACTGTGCATTATAGACTTCTAAAACAAACTCTTTATAAGCGGCATCCCAAAACATTGGACGGACTCAGGACGAGTGGAATAAAATCAACATTAAGGTTTTAAGAAAAGGACTTTTATCTTGGAAATCAAGATGTAATGTGATAGTTTAACAATAGGACTATCAGACTGAATATATCAGAAATTAAAATTCTAAGGTTTGTTTATATGTAAATCTTTGCAAAATCATTACAAAAATGTGTGAACACCCTCTGTAGTATTAAAACTGTGTATTTCGAATTCATGCGATGTCAAGGGTTTTTGTTGAAGGATCTAGTCTGTTGGAAACAAAGTATCTTTGTTTTCAAATTTTCATATCAGTTATAACCTTAAATAGGTCTGTCCATTAAATGTCTCTGAAGTATAGATAAATATGACTACAATGTATAGCTATCGGGGAGAGGGGAATCAATGTTTAAAAAGCAGAAAACAACAAAAGAATGAATATTTAAGCACCCACTTGTTTTCTTTTTCATGAAAAGTGATAACTTCAATTTGAATGCAAAAATTATTACGTCTCAATATAAAATTTTTAAATGTACTTCCTATGAGTAACATAATTAGATCAGAGTCTTTAAATGCCAAACCTCATCAACATTCGCTATTGGCGAGCTCATGTTTTGAAATGCCATCAGAATTCTGCATGAAATCTAAGTTTATGTTACCCTTTTTACCATAACTGTGAGCATTGAGTTTGCACCGTACATGTCAGGACACAAAAAATCTGCGCCAGAAATCAGGCACCAAAATTGTTGTTTTTTAAAAATAAATATAGGATAACGTAACTGTTTTCAAACTAAAGTTGCATTCCATAAAGATTTTTAAAAATAATGTGTACGTTAAAATTTATGCATAATCTAAATAAAACTGTTAATTTCAGTTTATTTCTAGCAGTTGCTAAATACAATATAACAAGAAATTTGAAATCAGAAGAAAATGCTTAGCTATCTGTCTGAAAATAAACTGTTAGGAAAAAGCTTAATTCTACAGAGTAAGACAGTAACAAGTAATGCTTAGCTATGCCTATAAATACCCAAGTCAATTAAAGATATGAAGTTCAAGATAAATTGCATTGAAATATTCTATTCTAAAAACCATTTTACTGTCTTTGAAATGATGTAAATATTTTTTTTGAATTATTAGATGAAAAAAAAAATTAATAAAATGGAAATAATGATTAATCCAAATAAGTAAGTATATTAGTAATTTTTATTTTATTTTAATTCTAGGCCTTAAAATTTGGATAAAAATGTTTTTTTTTAAATTTATTCAACTTGTTAGTCAGCTTGGCCCACCAGCGGCCGAACACTGGTAGTTTGGTCCGAGGTTCGAATCCCGCGAACGGGCTGGCTGCATGGGCGTTTTTGTGGTTTTCCCCATGTGTAACATGTATATGAGCCAGTTTCCCTTAGAAAGTCCTCCATGAAGGCATCCCTCCCCTTAGGCAGTTAGCCCTCGTGTGCTTTGCCATAATTGAATAACCTAACCTAACCTGTTAATCAGCTTGACTTCAGGAAGCAGAAAACGAAAGTATGAACAAGTTAATAGAAGTTTCAAGAGTGAATGGGAAGAAAATTTTGCATTCGTTGATAAAAACAGAAAGCTGCTATCCTTATTTGCAAAGCTGTGATTGCAAATTATAAAATTAGTAATGTATGTCATCATTATGAAACAGATCATCCAAACTTTTCATCTCAGTATCTACTTAAATCTAAACTGCGAACAGAAGAACTTAATTCTTTAAAATCTGGTCTCTGTCAGCAACAGATATGCTTATCCTCTTTTAGTAGTGAAGCTGACAGTGCCATTGAAGCCAGTTTTGTGATATCCTGGAGTATTACTCGTGCTAAACGTTCATATGGAGAAGGAGAATTCATTAAGCAAAATCTGGAATAAGTAGTTCAAATTTTAGATCCAAATAATACAAAACTGCACATCAATATTGCAGATTCCTATCTCTCGTCATACAACACGATATGATTCCGTATTACGAAAATTAGTAAAGTTGTTAGAGACAGTCTCAAAAATGATTTGAGAAACCGTGTAGCACTCAGCTTGGCACTTGATGATCAACAGATATCCAGGATGTTCTTCAATTAGCAATTTTTTTTCGTTATATTTCACCATGAATGATTATAAAGGAAGAACTCTAGATTTAGTAGCACTTACAGAATCAACTCGTGGTATCAATATAAAAAATTCACTTGACGCACTATTGAATAATTTTGACATGCCACTTAATAAACGTGTAAGTGTTGCAACTGATAGAGCGCCAGCAATGTGTGGAAAAAATAAAGATCTCATTGGTCTTTTAAAAAGTGACCCCAAAATTCCGCAATTTATACCTCTTCACTGCATAATTCACCACGAACACCCTGTAGCAAAGTATTTAAAATATGATGATGTTATGCAGATTGTTTTAAGTATTGTGAATTACATTCAAACAAATACAAAAAATCCTCGCCAATTAAAAAATTTTCTTGAAGATATGAACGATGCAGAGCTTCCAAATGATTTAACGTTCAAACTGCATTGTGAGGTGGCTATCATCTTATAATGTTTTAAGTCGGTTTGTTGAACTACTCGATTCTATCGCTGTATTTCTAAAGCAAAAGGAAAAGCCATATTCATAACTGGAAGATGATGAATAGCTACAAGATTTAACTGCTTGTAACTGATACAATGGAACACTTACAATGTCTTAATTTAGCATTTCAAAGAAAGGGGAAAATGATATGTGATCTCTCTCAGACTATATTCAGTTTTCAGACTAAACTTCATATTTTTCAGCGTGACCTTAAAAATAAATCCTTCAACTATTTTCCCTATCAAAAAAAGAGATGTTTTTACTTAAAAGAAGAAAAGCTAGAAGAATTGCTAACAGATTTTAAAACTCAGTTTGAAGACTTGAAAAGCTTTAAACCAGCAATCGCATTTTTTGTCAATCTATTTCCTTTTAACATTATTGAAGATGGTTTCCGGATTTCTAAAATAGTGCTTGCCTATAAAGCAGCTGGGCAAATGGAATTGGCAGAGATGCAAGAAGACCAATCATTACGCAATATAAATCTCTTTCTTTGACGGAGTTTTGGGAACTTGTCCCAGAAACAAAGTATCCTCATTTGACAGTAGATGCCAATCGAATAATTTCAGTTTTTGGAATGACATATTCCTGTGAATCATTTTACTCAATTATGAAGTTTACAAAATCAAAACATCGCACTCAGTTGACACATCAGCACCTAAGAGAGCTGATGCGTACTGCTTTAACAAATTACACACCAGATTTCATAAAGTCCTGGCAAAATGCATGCAGACTCACAAGTGCAATAAATAATATTTACTTATTTTTGTTTACATTTATGTATCTATGTATTTATTTTCTTTATATTGATTATATCTTTAAAATAAATTTGGTTTCTTAAAAATCTAGTTGCGGCTCTTGAATGTTTTCACATTCTAGTATGCGGCTCTCCTCGTTGTAAAGTTTGGCCACCCCTGATATATGACTTCTGTTTCTACAGTACATATAACTATTATCTATATACCTGATACACTGCATCTGCCAACCTATGGTTGCAAATACTTATTTACTTTGTGTGCTTAGATTTCTTTCAAAAATATAATATGCTCATTAACAGTTGCTATAAAACTGCTGTTTTATCACAGTGACTATCAAACATAAGCAATACTTTTCAATACTCTTTATATGCAATAAAAATCAGACTTACTTTCCAAAAACCAGCTGGATAAATGAGTTCACCAATTTTTTCATCGGGTGTTTTCAATATATTGTCAACATTTAAACCATGCTCAATTAAACGTTGTGTAGCAGCATAAGTAACTTGATCTCGTGTTTGACTAGACAGCATAACTGATATTAAAGTTTGGTATCGAAAGACCTAAAAAAATATTAAATGAAATAAAATTACTTCAATGTAACATTTTACAACAGGTACATATATAAGAGTGCATGGTGTTGTAGAGTGGAACAATTATTTAGGAGAAATATATGTCTATGCAGTACAGAGTCATTAAAATGAAAAAAAATAAGTGATGGAGGTCTAATCATAGAGATTGATGAAAACTTATACTTGGGGGTTGGCTGTGTTCTGTTGCCTCAGTGAATTTTCATCAGTATCAGCCAGGAAACTAAAGAAACATGTCTTATTACAGTGCTCAGCCAAAAAAAACCATGACAATATGAAACGCAATCAATGAAGATATCAATAGAGGAACAACCATTTATTCTGACTCCTGGGCCACCTATAAATTAGAAGAATTAAAAAAAATAATAAAAAAAACTGGTTCTGAGCTTTTCAAAGTGAATTATAAATTCATTTTCGTGAATCCACATTCTGGAATTCATATGCAAAAATCGAGCAGATGTGGGATTCTTTAAAATGGTGGAAGAAACATAAAGGTACAACAAGACATCATTTGAAGTCATACTTAAGTTCATTTCAGAAGTAATTGCCAAACTTTTTCTAACCAAAATAAAGAAAAATTAATAAAATTATACAAACAAACAGATGTTTCAGTAAATAATAACATAAAAGCTTCATATCAGCATTAAGCATACAGCTTTAATGTAAGTTGTACATTAACAATAAGTATGCCTATAGTAATAATTTAACTGAACTTGATACATTTCAAATTAGTATACATACAACTAAATATATCCATTTCACTTGATTGTGTAATAAATAAATATGCAATATGCAATCAGTTAGCACAACCAAATGCAATGCAAATATTTTTAGCTTTAAATGAGTGACTACTGTATTCCCCCAAGTATAAGATGAACCTTGATCTTGGTACACAAAATTGAAAAAATTAAAGAATTATTTGGTTCACAGACTACTCTTTATTGTCCTGCTGGATCACAATTTAACAGGAAAAAATTATTACATAAAGTTACTGAAATCAATGGTCATTCAATATACACTCATTCACCTGTCACTCATTAGCCAGATCTATTTGATGATCCTTTGTATCTGTTATCATCTGTATCTGATGACGAATCACTGTTTTTATATATTCCATCATCCTCAATTCCATTTTTGGAATTTGAGAAGTTATACTTCTTAATCAACTTGATAACGATCTTAATTGGATAGGATGAGATATGTTGTTTCATAGGATGTTTTTCAAGTAGGAAAAAAAAAAAAAAAATTCTATAGTGGGCTTAGTCTTCTCCTGTAATTGGCTTCTTCACTTCCAAGTGTCAAATTTACACAGAAGACTTCAATATCTATTTGTCCTATTCCTCTTTCCCAGCAGCTTTGAAGGGCTTGTTAATGCTAAAGTCCAGAGGTTGGAGCTGGGATGTCAATACTCATGTATGATGGTAAATTTTATTAGCTGGTATGCAGCATTCCCCCCCCCCTTATCTGTTATGCATGCCCTGAATTGATCAAGCACCAAAACAGCAGTTTTACGCAAGAGTTCGCCTAGTCTTTTGCTCCAAATGTTTTCAAACCATATCTTTATCCCACAGTGATTCTCCCAACCCTTGCCATGAACATGGACAATCACATTAATCTTTTGGCATTGTTTTGCATTTGAAAATCAGCATAAATAGCAGGTTATTTCCATCAGCAAAAGCTAGAACAGTTGTGTAACAGCTCTTTTCATGTTTACTTATCTTCATATTCACAGTCTCCACCCTTTTCTTATCAACAGTTTTTTTATTTGGGACATCATACTGAAGGGAGACTTCATCCATATTTGCAATTTATACCAACTTAGATGTGTTTTCAAACTGAATGACAAAACAATGAAATTCAGTGACCTTCGGTTCACAGCTTTCAGGCATCTTTGAGAAAGTCTGGTGTTTGCATGCATGCTTAGTTAATTTTATTTCATGAATCTAAAGCACAATTTGTGTCTTCCTTTGAAATCTGTAACTCTTTTTCATGGGAAATTCTTTTTGCCTTATGTTGAATCATTTTTTGTAGACACAGAAATTTGGATTGCTCTCTATATATCCTAATACCTATCTAAACCATCAATTTCCTCTCTATATCATTTTGCTGACTTGACTTTCGTGGCATTCTTTAACTGTAGCCTCTTCAGTAGGGTTTCTTATTCCTGTAGCCAGTCTCAGAATGTTTTCTCAGTTGGAGAAGTCTCAAACTTATATTCAGAAGCAGAATTTCCATTCACTTTTGCAAACCGGATCCCTTTTAATTTGAACTAAACACTGTATGATAATCTTAATCTTTTCTGAGACATTTCTCGGCAAAATATGAGTTTATAACAGATTTAGCATGCATGCTGCATACGTTTCATCGACAGCCTTTTACCCTTAGTTATTGTCACCACTATACAAGACAAACCCAATTTTTAGCTATAAAAGTTTTAAGAAAAAAACAGTGTTTATTATACATGGGAAAATAAGGTAATTAGTTAAAATAACTTCCTGTTACACAAAATTTTGTTAGAAACTTGCTTGACTCTCACTAACAATAAAAAGAAAACAATCTTCAACTAGAAAAACAGTGTACCTATGAAGAAGACAGAATGTTAAAAAAACTATAAACAAACAATAAGAATTGACATAATATTAGTATATTTGCAAGACTACAGATTCATTCATCATAAGTGAAAAAGTTATTAATCCTAATTCTAATCTCTTTTTACTGTCAGTTTTCAAGAATCGGTTTCTAATTATTTTTTATTTGCTTTTAGGTCAAAAGATGGCAAAAGCTGCTTCATTTACTAACATTTAGCTAGAACTCTTTTGACTTTTTTCTCTGTTCTCATACAGACACATTTCTTTGTTATTTGTACTCTGGAAAAGAAGGGTCTATTTAAACTTCAAATTTATGCCCAATCTTGATGCTTATTAGTTTCTTTAACACTTAGTTCAGTAGTATGTTCTTTTTGTTAAAAAAAAAAAAGATGAGAAAATTATGATTATGTATTAAGGAAAATTCACTTAATATGGAACAAAGCTTCGACGGCAACTAAATTTTGATAAAACTATCGAAATCACAAAATAAACTGAAAAAGCGTAGCAGTTAATTAATTTTTTTTTAAACACAGTTTAGTAGTATGTTTTTATTGTTACTATTATTTATATGTTAACTGATGGATGAATTAATTGCAGAATATAACTAATGAATAAAATATATTATTTAGCTTTTAATATGTTATGTGTAATTTTAGTACTTTTATTAATTAATTACCAATTAATACTTTCCACTCATTTAGTACTTTTAGTATTTTAATGTATATGTTATGTGTAATTTAGATTAACTGATGGGTGAATGTATATGTGTAATTTAGATTAACTGATGAAAATTTAGTATTTTAATGTATATGTTAATTTAGTATTTTAATAAATAAATTCATTTTTAGCATCAGTTTTGAGAATGCATATGTTATTTATAATTTAGATTAACTGATGGATGAATTAATTTCAGAATATTACTACTGAATAAAATATATTATTTAGCTTTTATTACTTTTTTTTTTTAATTTTAAAGAAAGAGAAATCCTTGTGCACCACACAAGGCTTACAAATCGTATGTAAAAAAAAGCAAAATGCTAAGTAATAACGCCAACTTTCAGTAACACAATGAAATCAAGCAAAAAAAAAAAAAATTACTATATAAACAAATCATTTGCAATGTTTAAAATAAAAGTCAACATTGCAAATGATTTGTTTGTATAGTTACATCTTTTTTGTTTCTGTTTTTTTTCTCTTTGTGTTTGATTTATTTGTGTTTTATTATGTTATGTGTAGTTTTAGTATTTTTATTAATTAGTTACCAATTAATACTTTCACTCATTTAGTATCTTTAGTATTTTAGCATTCATGTTATGTGTAATTTTAGTATTTTTATTAATTAGTTACCAATTAGTACTTTCCACTCATTTATTATCAATTAAGAATTTTTAGTTCATTTGCAGCTTAAAGCTTTACAAAATTAATCTCTATCATTCTTTTTATAAGTGTAAAGGCATGTATCATCAATCATCAACATGTATTTTGTCAGTCAGATGGAGTAGTCATGGCAAGAGTATATGACCAAACAAATGTTTCACATTGATAAGAAAAAATATTCCTAGATATTTATTTTGAAATTAAGTTAAATTTTTATTTTTAAAAGATGTCTCCATAGCTCCTAAATTAACAGGAACCTAATTCTCAAAACTGATGCTAAAAATTAATTAATTTATTCTTGAACAAATTATTATAAATATTCAATAAACCAAATGAAATATAACAAATCAATTCATATGAATATTCATATGAATATTAAATATCATTACTAAGTGCTCATTAAATGTATTGCAAATATCTTTCTGAAGTGAGATGTCAATAATAAAGTTGTTTATAAAATTCCCAGAAACAAAGAAAGCTATATTAAAATTTTCATAATATTTAATCAATTTAATAATATAAATCAAACAAAAAATTAACTTTTAACAATCATTAATTAATAAAACACTGTTTTTATTTAGATGAAAAAAAATGAAGGAAAATACATTAAAATAAAGCTTACTTCAGGTGTAGCACCTTCTTCAGGGCATTCTTCACAGCCTAAACTATCAACAGGAGCTACATACATCTTTCTCATTTTTAAAATATTATCCAAAACCAATTTCCAATTAGGAGGTTCCCAAGCACTATCCTCTATATCAGCCACAACCTGATTTTCTGAATTTTCAACCTTTATTTCTTTCTTTATTTTTGAAATTTTATTTTCTTTCACTTTAGGTTGCCTTCTCTTCCTTGGATATATACTTGCATTCTGAGGAACTTCTGGAATTTCTAATTTGCACATTGAAGCAGTTTTTAATGGAACCTTATTGCAGTCTAATAGTTCATTTTTCAGATGCAATTTTTTCTCAGTTTTAACACCTTTACCTTTAATTTTTGAGTTCTGCATTAGTATGTTCACTTTTTCCTCAGCATCTGAATTTTCAGGAGGAAATTCTGTTTTCCCAGTGGTTCTAGATCTCAGTGTTCGTACAGTTGAAACCTGCACTTTATTTGAAACAGAATTCGCCATAAGCAGAAATCTGGAATAAGCTAACTGCAACAAGGTTCAAAATTAAATTTTATGCAGTGTTTACGAGAAAAGTAATCTGTTTGCCTAAGGGAAAAAAAAAATAATTTGTACATAAAAAAATTCATGCATGCACACTTTAGCAGTTTTTTTGTTTAAGAAATTAAACATAAACATTACATAATTTTGCAATAAAGTTACTAAGCAAATTACATATTTATATATAATGCCCTTCAGAACTGTTTCATGTTTGAAAAAAAATTCTACAATTGCTTATTTTTGAAACACACTTTGTGCAACTAATAAATGTTTTAATGGGTATATTAAATACTTTGGATAAATTTTATTTATCCTTTCTCTCTATATATATGAACTCTGTTGCAAATATATATATATATCAATACAGAAAAAATTGAGCCCCAATTACAAAACACAACGTGCAAATGTGATACGATGTTGTGTTTGAAGTTGGCAGCTGGCAGAATGTAAAAGAGCAGGTGCGATTAATGACAAGCATTTACATCTGTGCTGATGGCTTGGAAACAGATATCAAATACTCTAACAAAAGATGCTTTTATGTTGTACCCGATAGCACTACGAACAGTTGTCAGACTTTGAAAGGGGTCATATCACAGGGCTAAAAGAGGCCGGTTGATCGAGCAAGCAGATCATTCAGCATATTGGTTGAAGGGATATGATTGCTGTCCGCTGCTGAAACCAGTAATTCTGCGAAAGCATAAGCAGCCACCATAGTGAGTTGGGACGTTCCCAGGTTACTAATGTGTGAGATGATAATGCAGTTATAAGAGTTGCCATATCCGCACCAATAGTTATGCTATCATCAATTCAAATTCATTTGGCAACTCGCAGATATCCTTGGATATCCAGGGTCATGATTCATAGAAGATTAGGTGATGCTAGGCTCAGATCTTAACATCCTTTAAGATGCTTGCTATTGATACTCCATCATAAGCAAAGATGTCTCACATGGTGCAGATCTTGCTCATGATGGACAATGTCCAATTCGAGAAATGTGATTTTCAACGCATCACGCTTTTCTCTCAACGCTGATGGCTGCTGCATACATGTATGCAGATGGAAAGGCGAGCAGTTCAGCATATTATTATTTGTTACCAAGTGACACACATGTCTAGGGAGTGATCAGCTGAGACAGCCATTCATCACTGATCATGCCACAAGGTACTTTTATTGCACGTTAATGCCATTTTGCAGCTGATCATACTGCCTATGTTAGCAGGTCGTCCAGGTTCTGTTTTCCAGCAGGACAATGCTTGGCCACATACAGCATGACTTTTCCAATAATGCCTTTGACTGGCCTGCCATGTCTCAAGACTTGTTGCCTATCGAACATGTTTGGGACATGCTAGACAGGCCAATTCAGCTGTGCACAAATATGCCCCAAATTCCTGACCAGTTGCTCCATTTGTGGCAAAATCTTCCACAGAGGGAGTTCATAGACTTCATGCTCAACTGAGCATTGGCTTGTATGGCTGCCAGGGGTGGCTTTACTATCTACTGATTTTTACAATCTTTGTAGTGATATTTGTAAATAAAATGCTTTTTAGGCCCAGCTTTTGAATATTTGTTTATCTACTGAAACACTATAATATTGTTAAGTTTCATAATTGTGGCTCATTTTCATCTGGGTGCATATATTTTTTTTAAACAGGGTATGTATTCATACATACACAAGAATACCTCCAACTTTTTCAAATTCAATTTTTAGCTTTGTTGATATTGCAAAAATTGTTCGCTTCCACATAATCACTCCTACTTTAGTTGATAAGAACAGTGCACCACCAGAGTTCTCAGGTTCAAGACCCAACCTCAGTTGAGAAATAGTCCATGTGAGCATATTAGCAATAAATGCTAAATGAAAATAATAATGTATAACTCTACAAAATTTAAAATGTAATGGCAAGTCTCCAGAAAGTAGAAAGACAAGATGTCGAGCTGGTTGCTGCATTTATATTTAATGATTAGTTCACTTTTCATTTCTTATCAGCAGTCAAGCAATATTGTAAAGATAAAAATTTTAAATTTAAGGCATTATTAATCTTAAGACAATGCTTCAGGACAGACAAAATCTCTGTAGAACCTATATCCAGAAATCACTGTTGTATTTCTTCCTCAGAATACTACCTGCTAAATACAGCCCATGTAAGTAGCAGTAATAATAGTAGTAATAGTAGCTACATTTAAATGATATTATATGACAATAACGAATCAGACTTGGCAGGGAAGTGAACTTACATCCAGAGATTTTAAAAGACTATAACATACAGAATGCAATAGACAATACTGGAGACTGAAATAAAAGAATTAAGAATGAAACATTCCTGAAAACAATAATGCCCACAAATGATGAGCGATTTTACTGATTCTTAAGAAACTCTGAAACTATCACTGATGAAATAGTTAACCTAATGAATGTATTAAGCTCAGACGTCATTCAATCTCACTCAGTACCTCTGTCAATTGAATACTTAATTGAGGAATACGAATGCACTATGAAAGGGAGAAAGAAGCAGATGATGGGTGGTATTTAACTAACTTTTGACAAGTTTATAACAAAACCATCTGAAAATGCTTCAATATACCTTTTTATCTTAACTATGTGTATTGATAAATAATTATCTTAAAATACAATTTTTAATGTTTTCTTTTACATTCCTCTACTTTCAAACATTCAGCACTTGCACACATTCCCAGGAAAACAATTATGTGCAAAAGTCAAGGGCCTGCAGCATATATATATTCTTTAAACCAAGAAAAAAATGACTCCATGCTTTTTCAATTAATTTATTTCAATAAATTACAGTTTTTTTTAAATTTAAATCAGTAATATTAAAATTTCTCTTTGACAATCTTCAGTGTATAAGATAAACTATATAGATCACTTTTCATAGAAAACAGTGACTGGAAAACTTATCTTTTATATCACTATACAAAGGAATATGGCTCGTAGAAGTCAATTAGAAACATAAAATTATCAATTTTCATATTAATATTCTCAACAATTCAGCTAATGAAATATAACTCGTTTCTTCCCATGTGGCATACTAAATGTGGCATCATAATGCTGTCATACTTCTTTAGTATTAAAATAACTTTGCAAATAGGCACAAAAAGACTCACTTAAAGCAAGAAATCTGTGGAAAAAACAGAAAATTTAATATTCATTTAAAACAATAAAAAGTCAACACTAATTAAATTATTTCATATCATAACAACTATTAAACTGGTTACATTTCACATCCAAATAGAATTGAATGCCAAATAGGCTAAATGCTGAAACACTCATCTTAAAATGCTGATGTTAATAGACTGAATTTCTTGGCATATAAAATCTTTAAGTCCTTTGATTGTACAGGGTTTATTTCTACACCCTTTAACCAAAAGAAAAAACTGACAGGTGTTGAAATGGGAGATCTGAGAAGCCAAAGGTTTCAGTTTCACATGCCTGACATTTGAAATATGACACTCATTTAAATTTCTTACACTACCTCTCGCTCATTTTTTTCTTTGGGGACTCTTGAAAGATAAATTGTATAAAATTAAACATTCTGAAACTCAAGAACTCAAACTCACCATATACTGAGAGATTCAAGCTTTTAATGTTGACACTTTGAGAAATGTACTCAAAATTGTAAAAGAATTTGGAGAAATGCTTTCAAATACACTTGGTGAGGAAAGCAGATCACCAACATTGAATATCAGAAGTTATCTGCATCACTGAAGTTAAGTGTACATGATTTTTTAAGACATTATCTTAATAACATAATTTTCTATAGATATAATTTAAAACCTAAGCAAAAGAATTACCATTCATAAGACACTGCTATCATTATTTATACTAAATCTTTTGCATAAATGTGTCTTCTTCACAAGCCTACACCTAAAGGTGCTGAAGTAAGGCATAACTAAACCAATATTTCTACTTCATATTTGATGAATGTATGCTGGTTTCATAACTTCACCAAAATGGGATACAATTGTTTGTTTTTCCTTTTTCAGCATGCTTCTAAGTAAATAGCCATATTAATTGTAGTATACTCACATCATGCTTCTTTCAGGCTGATTATCTAAAAAACCTGAACCATTAAGTGCAAAATAAAGTACAGTCCCTTTTAACCACAGCAATAGAACCCCCCCCCCCGATTCTGGATAAGATATTGTTATGCATAATTGAATATATATTTCTGGTATTTGTTCATGTTCTACAAAGCCATTTGAAGAACCTGCAGCATATAGAGTCTGCTGGTGACATGTTTTGATTTATTGGTCACAATTAAATGTGTACCAATCCAAACATATCAACACAACGAGTGATCAGTGTGGGAGGGTATGAGCCTATTAGTCACATAACCAGGATAGCACCTCATGCCCTACCGTCTTTCCATGCACTGAGGAGGACCCATGAAGAGAAGTGGATACTATACAGTAATATTATGAAAAACATAGGATAAGTCAAACAAACCTTCTTCAGTGGCCTCCACAGACAGGCTTATTCCAGGAAAGTGATGCTTGCATATGGGTGTATAAAGCAGGTATGAGTAAATAATATTGAAAATTGTACATATTATTTAAAATTAAAATACATATACATGATTTTATGTTTTAAAAAAAACTAAACAACATTTTAAAACTATCACATTTATTATCATTTGAAAATTAAGAATTTCTTAGTGTGATGGTATATAACTTCAAATGTCTGCCTGCTTATAAGATTGCCATCATAGTTTTAAGAATTCCCAGTATATACAATGAAGCTTCATAATATCATGAACTTACATAAATGAATATTTCTTGCCATATCTCATGAAAGTCTGCAATACTTCTACATAACTTTCTTGCTTTGCATGCCATCTTAATCATTCCTTATCATCTTTCTCCTAGTGCATGTTTGATTATTTTTCCTCTTGAGAGTCTGACGGAAACAGAATTGTCTACATCCCCCAAGCTTGCACCTCTTCTTCACTAATACTAACCATCTGAACATGAAACTAAAACCAAGATGTCAATCATGTGCACCAAAAGTGTTTTAAAATCAAGAAAGTCTTAGTCACTTGACTCATCATCTATGAACATGATCATATGCCCCAATTTACAACCTTTACCAGAATTAAATTAAGTTGGGTTTAAATGGCAAATGCAAGCAATATTTATTGAATATAGATAAGAGAAACCAATAGATAAGAGAAGTCAATTTTTATCCTGTTAGTGAGCTATTTTCTTGCATGAGGTTGAAGAAGGTTTTCATGTTCTGTTTAGGACTAGAATTAGCTAGGAAAAAGCACATTGCAGTCGAGGTTTGATAGATAAAATCTTGATTGTGTACAAGTTTTCAAGTGATGTACTTAAAACTAAATGTGCTAATTTGAAATTCTGCACCTAATAATAATAATTCTTTTCATTTTAAATTTGGGCTACAAATAGTAGCACATAAATATTAAGTTTTATCTTTGTGTGTTACTGTACATTATACATTAGTTTACTCACAATACTGAATAATTCCTAGAATTATGCAGAATTATGTAGCATCAGCAGAAAAGACCATATTTACACATGTGCTTCATTTAAGATCACTTTTTATCAGCAATAGCAAAATAAGAAAATGGACTTTGATTTGAAAAGCTACAGAACTTCTCAGATGATTCAATATATGTAAATATATATATTATATATATAGTATTACAGAAATTTTTTACAACAAAAATATTCCAAATTATTTCCAAGCAAAATGCTGCTGAAATATTAATTAATTATACACAAAAAAGTAATAAATTTAGAATCAAAACAACAAAGAGATGAAAGAAATGAAATATAAAACCAGTACAATATATACACACACATAAGATTTAAAAAAAGGGTGGGGAGTTGGCATTTTTCATTATACAGTTCAAGAGCTAGCAGATAGTAATTTATTAACCATTAATTCAGAAAAATACTATTTCTAAACATTTCCATGTGAAAAGGTTTATACAATATGAAATTTATCTCTTTTAATTTTCAAGACATAAAATTAATTTTTTTGTTTAGTGTTTGCAATAATCTATTATAAAATGTTCATTTATCTTTGGTGTAATAAACGTCTACTTTTCACTACACATGGATGCTGATTTTGACATGTGCATTCTGCTGACATGTATCTACTAGTTTTTTCCGTTGGTTTTTGCTTGCAATTTCATACATCATTAACAATGTCAAAAAATACTTTTTTATTTTATTTAATTATCTTTTTACCTCTTAGATTTGTGTGAGTGGGTTGTAATTCAAACATAATCTAACATTCTTTTGCTTCTATGCTGAAAAACAATGCAAAATTCTGCATGTAAATGCATATACATTCTAAAAGATAAAACTGAATTCAAAGATATGCCTTCACACTACGGATTGCTGTTTTGATTTCACAATTACATAAGGTATTCATCTGTTGCCATGAATGACAAGATGGTTTACAAAAATTACCACCTTTGTTATTACATTGTTTCAAAAACATCACATCTATTTTGCCGGCACATCTAGTTTTATGTTCATCTGAAAGCACTCCTGATATCTATAGTATGACCAAATTTTTTGGGGAAAGGTCCTGAGATTAAAATATTCAAGTGAAGAGATAGAAACCAGGACAGAAACCATCGGTTTGCACAAATTATCAAAAATCTCCAAGTAACAAAAACAACCAACTACATTGCATCATGCATATTACATATATTCACTGAATAATTAAACTCTTTCCTAAACATCCTATCAGTTGTTACATTCTGGTTGAAAATTTCAGAGACTTAGCAATGAATTTTAGTTTGGTTAGAATGTCTTCCATTTAAAAAATGGATAAAAAAACATATATTTTACAATTACTAGTTTTTTTAAAAATTATTTTAAACATAAAGAGCAACAATTAAAACTATTTTGCTATTTTGTCATGAATGACAACCATGAATTGCTAGAAGATTAAAGGAAGTTAATGTCACACACTAAATGATGGTATAATAACCACAGTATATGAACAAGCAAATAATCTGATCATTCCATTTACCAATTACAAGCAACATGTGTTTACAATGATATGAATAAATTAGCTGCTAAAGTACAAGAAAACTTCACTTAAATAAGAAATAATAATATCTTAAATAAGAAGATTCACATATAAAGTAACTTCACATGGCTTTTTTCCACAGCTGTGTACTTGCTGGTTAAACATCATCATGGGGATAATAGTACGTCAGTTCATTTTACATCTCAGTGCTAAGAAAGTTGCCAAGGATACATTATAAAGGAGAAACTAACACTGCACTTTCAAAGAAGAGGAACAATACAAACCAACATGAATAAAATCTCAGTATCAGCATAGTTATCAACCTTCACTAACCATTGTACTATTCGTAAAAAATTAGATAGTCCCATTTGTAAAAAAAGTTATGTAACCAACACACATTACGTGTGCTGAGTTATGTACTATGCATTATGTAAAGTACAAATTATTTCCAAACTGATTTCAGCTCACTTTATAATACATGGTTTAGACTACTGAGTTACTTGTAACTGAATTCTGTTATGAAATGTATTAGTATTTAACTGTATATTCTAAATTTTAGGTTCTCAGGTTAATTTCACTTTTTTTAAAAAAAATTTTCTTACACTTTTACATCAAGAAAATCACGTGGATTGAAGACAAGTTTATACACTACCTGACATCGAAAATACAACACCAAAAAGGAGTGGCCCAAAAATCATGCAAATTTCAGAGTAGATGCACATCACCCAGTTATGTGAAAAGTACAGTTCTCCAGCGCAAGTTGAAGATATAAGGGAAGGAATTTGCAGAATGTTCAATTTTCGTGTCATTATTTCTGCTAGAGAAATCATTGTAGAAAATTTGTTCTTGTCTCAGAGGATGCATGTAATAACAGAGAATGCCAGGCTATTGTCAACAGAGGCACTTCCAGCAGACAGACGGTTTTACAAGGGGCATGGTGATCGAACTGAGAAGGGCTGGTTGGTCCATATGCCAAATCTCAGCTCATACACACCTGGAAGCCTCCATAGTGCAGCGGCTGTGGCAACGATTATTGGAACAAGGAAATGTGGCAAGTTCGGGGGATGCCTGCCCAGCCAGAGTGACATCAGCAGGCGTGGATTGATGCACCTGCCAACAAGTGGTGGCGCACCCGCAAGCCACTTCTACCTCAAAATCCTCTAGATGTTCCCACATTGACCAGAACCATTTGCCATCGATTGGTGGCTAGTGGCCTGCACTCATGGTGCCCATTATGTAGACTGTCATTGACCCCACATCATAGATGCCAACGTCTGTAATGATGCTGAGCTCGAACGATGTGGATGATGGAAGGGCATAGGGCCATGTTCTCAAATGAGTCACACTTCTGTTTCTCCAATACTAGTCATGATACTTGCCGCGTACGATTGTTGTGGAGACAGGTCCAATCTGACAGCAATTATGGAATGTCCCTCAGTGCGACATCATGATTTGGGATGCAACTGTGCACGATTCCAGGTTACCTCTAGTTTGTATTCAGGACAATACTGTGGCCCACATCGATGATGTGCTACAGCCGGAAAACTCCCTTACTTTCAGGAGCACCCAATTGCCCTTTATCAGCAGGATAAAGCTCGATGACACACTGCATCAGCCAACGTGCTTTACAAGGCATAAATGCTTCCCTGGCCACCGTTCCCTCCTGATCTCTCACTAATTGAACACATCTGGGATGTGATTGGATGACATTTTCAGACCCTGTCATTGCCGCGTTAAGAAAACGAACTGCAACAAATGGCTCACAGGGAATGGAGACCCATTCTTTAGGACACCATCCATAGCCTCATTGACTCTGTACCTAGATATGTTGCTTCATGTATCGCTATCCAAGGTGGCTCTACATGTGAAGATATTGTATTGTGTGTTAAATGTCCTTATGAAGTATTTCTGAACAATTCAAGACCAAATTTATGGCTGTATGTCGCATTGGAGGGAAGATATGTTATTATTTTGGTTCTGATATTGAAATGCATAGCGTTAGCATAGTGATTGCAGTTCCTCTTGAAATACCCTTTAATAGAGTGGATATGTGCGTTAATTAGCAATTTACGTTCAGTTTGCTGCATTTTTATGCCAAACAAGTGTTGCTTCAGTGAGAAAATCTTCTGATCTATCACTACTAGTTGTTTACATTTTCGATTTCAGCAACTTCAAGTCCCTTTAGAAGTTTTTAATGTGAGAAAGCCTTAAGATCACAAGCAGCAAATTAGTTTTTTGCTACATAAGTGTTATGGATTTTATTAATGCTGTTTTTGTGTTATTACATAATCATTTGACTTCAACATCATGTAGCTTATATGATTCAAGTGTTGTGATTTTTGAAGTCCTACAACCTTTTTTTCATCATCTTCATCTTGAAGAAGTTATATCAAGAAACTGCAAGTTTGTTACTTGTATGTGTGTGTGTGTTTTTTCCTCTGCTGTTTACAGTGATACCAGTTTCATTTATCTGTGATTATTAGTTCTGCACATATGATGAAAAAAGTTTGCCATCAGACCTGATCTCATAGTGGTGTTTGGCACAAAGTGCCAATTATTTTCTTTTTCTTCAACCTGATGAAGCCTTTGGATCGGAATGCTGCAAATTTGTTTTTTGTATGTTTTAATCTACTAATCAGAATGATACAAATTTTATTTACCAGCAATAATTAGTTCCAAAGTTATAGTGAAAAAAGTATTTCTTCATTTTGGTTTACACAGTGGTGCTCCAAAATATTTCTGTAATTTTCAGTGCGATAAGGTAATCTGATATACATGATGCATGCTTGAAATATGTCTGAAATTAAATTTAGAATCCAGCTATACCAATATTATGACATTTAATTGCAATTTGATGCCAGTCTAAATAGTTTTGATTGAAGTGTTAGTGGTCATACAATCCCAGAGTTACTATGTTTGCTTAGATATTTTCATTTACAAAATTTTAGTGTTTATATAGTTCTATTCTCTGCATATTTAGATTAATAATAATTTTTATACTACTTTACATTTTAATTAATTATTTTCCATATTTTGTATGCCTGTAAGATTGGTAATACAGTTTAATGGCCTCTTTTTTAACCTATTAGCGATTTTACTAATTTCATTTACCTAATTGCAGCCTTTAATTAACTTCTATATTTAAGGACTCACAGTTAATTTTTTGGCCTTTTTTAGCTGTTTCACATTTTTTAACTGCTTTTAAAAGAACAAGTGTTTCCTATATTGGCTCCTTTTTATTGCATTACTTTGTCACCAATCTGTTTACAACTTTTTGGTAACCTAAATATTAGGATAACTATATGCAATTCTGGGGTACGTCACATTCCCTCTTAATGTATGAACTTGCCACTACTATTTTACTGAGTTATACTTTCATATTATTTTAATATTCACATAATATTAGAAATTAAACAGTTGCTTGGATAATTCAATAGACTCTAATGTTAAACACTGAATACTGGATCTACTCGTTCCGATTGAGTTACTGAATTGATTCTTTTGTTAATTGATTCTTTGGGGTTCATTTTCCTTTGCCTTTATCATGGCTGAAAATGCTGTCCAACCAGAAACCAAAAGGATTTAGCAGGTTTTGCTTATTTTCACTCCGAACATCAAACTCAAGAAATTTTAAAATTATCCAAAAAAGATACTAAAAGACTTCGTAATCTTTTGGACAATCTAAAATAAACACTTGAAAGCAATTTTAAGATTATTTGCTCACAAGTTGATCTAATTAGACAACAAAGGCAAATGGGACCTATGCTACAGACTTTAAATGGATATTAAACAACTTGTTGAAGAGAGAACTCTTGCGGCAGATGATCTTGATCAAGTGACAAATACCAATTCCATTTTAATACATTGTGCAGATAAATTTTTTCAAACAAATTCAGTTGTGATCTCAGACACTTGCATTCAAACTGATTATGCATATTTGGACTCACAGTCCATCAATAAAAATAGAGACTCAGATAGACATAACTGGCAGAAAAGATAAAATTTCATAGACACTTATCCCAATAAGGGAAGTTTCTTTGACAGAAGACACCAAAAAGGTTGCTTTTAAGGAAAATTTGCCTATGATTAGTAATTCTTCTAAACATCATTTAGATAATGTTATCATTGTCTCCTCATCGTAACCAGTCAATACTTTGGCTGATTTTCAATCTAAGTAAAATTTATATTTCAAATACAGG
Organism: Stegodyphus mimosarum; assembly: GCA_000611955.2. Lineage (NCBI taxonomy): Eukaryota > Metazoa > Arthropoda > Arachnida > Araneae > Eresidae > Stegodyphus > Stegodyphus mimosarum. The sequence continues at coordinate 218,723 of KK112864.1, forward strand.
AATTCGCATTACAAATATGCCTTTAACTCATTCGAAGGATCTTCTGATAAGTTGTGATACACAGGAGCTTCAAGAACAACTTAAGGATTTGATATCATCTTCTCCAGATGCCAATATTTTGGCATGAGTACCCCGATTGCATATGGATAGAGTTATTTTATTTGCAGTTCATATTAATATGACTGAGGCTGCGTTCGAAGATGCTTTTAAGCCACTCTTGCTGAGAGATAGCAATTTAAATTTTGTCACGAGCTTTAAATGTACAGACAATAATAAGAATTTTATTCTACAAATAGACAAAGCCTTTGGCACTACTGGGTCATAAGGGTCGTGTTTATGTTGGATTCCATTCTTGTAGTTTTCATATTGTAAATATATTCAAATTTTAAGATGTTAAGGTTGCCAGGCCACCATATTTGAAATTGTACACGTTCTTTATTTTGCACTCATATGCATGATAATTTAGTTCTGAGCAGTAAAGCGGGTCCATCTTGTATTAACTGTTCAAGATCAAATTTAGAAACGCACCCACAGTACAACATTTATCACACTTCTAATTCTTGAACTGTTCTTCGAAAAGAGTTATGTTTTCAGTTAAGTGCTTTGTCTTAAAATAAAAAGATAAATGTTATTGCTATATTATTCATTTGTTTTTCTTTTCTTAGGTTTTGAGAATAACTGTATTTCAAACTGGAACATGTTAATTAGGAGGACATTTATTCTATAATTAAATAAAATTATGGCCTAGATAAGGATTGATTTCTAAGGCTGATTAAATCATTTCAAATAGATAATGTTCTTTGAATAAAATTTTATTGCACTGTTTTTCATATTAAATAACTATGAATAATGAAATCAGATAAGATATAGGTAATGGGTACCTACATCCGAGACAATTCTTAAAAGATAGTTATTTATAAAACAACTGTCTAATGAACTTGTGCTTGCACAACTAGCTCAATGAAGTCTGAAGTCTATTGGGAAGCCAGTACACTTACAACAAAAATTAAAGATATATGCTCCCAACCAAGAACAACAACCTCAAAATTATGATGAGCCACAGATACCTCCAAAAAGACACAAATGTGAAACATGCTATTGTAAGAAAAGATTAAGCTAATATGAGAGCAAAATGCGTTACACAGCAACCTGCTTCTCATATGCTGTTTAAAAGGACAGATATCTCCTAATGAATCCGAAGAATGAGAGATTATACTTATGTTCTAGTTTTAATACAAAATTTGTTTAATATAAATAGTTTCATTTCAAGACTATAAAAATTGTTTTATTCTCTCTTAAGTATTTTTATAACTTGTGGAAGTTTAATATTATAATAAATAGCATTATATTTTTGTAAGAAAAAAACTTTTTATGTATAAAAAAGTTTAGTAAATCAAGAAGTTCCTCTCAAGCTTAATCCGCCCAAACGTGTTCCGAAGCCATCATGCCCGACGGAGTGTTAAAACTCAGATAATGATATACATATAAACAAAATCAGAAAGATGAAATAATTTAAAATATATAGCATTAATAAAGATACAACATATAAACAAATCAAATTAAATAATAAACACCCATGTCGTTCAGGTACTTGAAATATATTAGCATCTTTCCTTATTACACAGTCACGAGGAAAATCAAAATCATTAAAATACTTTAATCAAAGTCTGCTAAAATATCGACAATCAATTAAAAAGTGACGCACTGACAGAACACTATGACAGTGAGAACAAACAGTTTCAAAAGATAACTGTGATTCAAGAGCAGCCAATATGAAAACAGGTTAATATCAGTTCCTCCCTTCAGTTTCTATTAGGTACCCACTATTTCACGAGAGGTTTCATGTTTTTAAGCTTGCTATTGATATGAGCATAGCATACTAGCTGTCACTTATTTAATACTTTTCTCTTTATGGTCATGGATATCTACAAGCAGAACATGTCAGCTGCACAAATCATAAAAGATTTAGCTGTGATGTTTCTCAGCGCATTTCACCTGATCTCAACATGACCACAAACATGGCAGTATAGAATTTGGTAGCCATGCAACTTTAAGTTTAAATTTAATTTTAGAACTTCAATGACCACAGGATTTTAAGTGCTGGAAAATGTTACTAAAGCTTTCAAAACACTGTGTAGGAGACAGCTTCATTAGGACAGATTACGCAACAGCCGGGCGGCGCCAACAGGAGTGCCTCTCGGGATAGGACTATTTTTTATTATTACTTTTTTTCCTTAACTGTAAAAGAGACGGAGAAATTGTTATGTAAGAGAGTAGTAGTGTAACGTTTCGCTAGTGATGAGATATCTATATTAAAATTTTGATTTAAAGTAATCCCTGCTGTGATTATTTCTTTTGAACCTGCACGTTGTAACCCAGAGAGTTGCAACATAGTAATTCTGGCGTCCGCTACTTTTATTTTCTGCTAAAATATGGATATCAAAGCTTTGAAAGCGAAAAAAAAGTCGCTGCGAACAGCATTCACGGTTTGCTGCAACGCTATTACTCAGAAGATCGAAACTGAAACGTTAAAAAGTGACGAAGTCAATACATTGCTTAAACAAATTCAAGATAAATTCGCACGTTTAGAAACAACTCAAGAAGAAGTTTCGAATTTGCTGCTAAGCGATGATACCCTTGAAGAAGAATATTCCGAAGATTTTTCTGAAGCGGAGGAATACCGAGATAAATTCTGCTCAGTTTGTTCGCTATTGGAAAATGCAGAGAAAACAGATTCCTCTACGGAAGAAACAGCCAGTGAACAAAAAAGGAAATTCAAGCTTCCGAAGCTAGAATTGAGGAAATTTAGCGGAGATCCGAAAGACTTTCTTGCCTTTTGGTCCCAGTTTGAAAAAATTCATAAAGATAATGCTATTGTGGATGAAGATAAATTTCAATATCTGTTACAGTGTGTGGTAGCAGATTCTAAAGCAGCAAGATTGGTAACAAGTTTTCCACCAACTAAAGAAAATTATCCAAAGGTGATTGCGCAACTTAAGGAACGCTTCGGCAGAGATGAACTTTTGGTTCAGATTTATGTACGGGATCTACTTTCAATAGTAATGAAGAATGCTGCTGGTCGAATTAAAGGAGATTTAGCAGAACTTTATGATTTACTTGAGAGCAAACTCATGGCACTCGAAAGTCTGGGTAGAACTAAAGAAAAATTTGCTGAATTTTTAGAGCCACTTGTTGAATCCTGCCTACCAGAGACTGTTCTTCGTGCATGGGAAAGAAGATAACACGCCACACCAAGATAGTGTGCGTTCCCTGGATAAACTTTTATCCTTTCTTCGCAATGAAGTGCAAAGTGTGGAGATGATTAAGCTCGCTCGTACCGGGCTGGGAGCGTCACGTTCTGTACATTCGCGTCCACATTCTGATGATCCGGATTGCTCTACAGCTGCTGCTCTGGTAAATGTTCAAGACAATACAGGTAGGAGAAATTTACGTTGTATTTTTTGTGAGAAATCCCATCATTCTGCCGAATGTTTTTCTGCTAGAAAAATGTCTTTGGAGGATAAACGAAAACTTTTGGCTCAAAAGCACGCTTGTTTTTGCTGCCTACGCGTTGGACATAGTTCGCGGGCATGCAGAAGTAAAGTAAAATGTTTAAGTTGTGATAAATTTCACTATACCATTATGTGCTCTACTAAAGAACCTGTAAAGTCAATTGACACTGAAAGTACTGTTATTTCAAGTAATGTGTTGTCTAATCAGTCAACTGTTAACGAAAATGTCTATCTGCAAACGCTTGTTTTGAAAATTGTATTTGAGGGTAAACAGCTTAAAGTTCGTACGATTTTGGACAGTGGTTCACAAAAGTCTTATCTTTCAGACAGAGTCATTACGTTTCTGCAACTGCGTCCCAAATCGAAACAAACCATTATACACGGTTTGTTTGGGGGGAGAGAGACTAGTCCTCATTCCCATTTAGTGTTTGATGTTAATTTAAGAAATCTGGAAAGTACATATGGCCGTAATTTTGAAGTACTTTCTCAGAACAAAATATGTGGATCTGTTCCAAAAGTAGTTGATCACAATACCTTAAAAGAATTAAAAGAAAGAAATATTACCTTGTCTGATTTGCAAGCTACAGAATATGACATTGAATTGCTTTTAGGAGCAGATGCCATAGGGGACATTATTACTGGCAGCTCTCTGAAACTGAACTCGGGTGTAACTGTAGTGGAGACTAAATTTGGATACACTGTGATTGGCAAAGTAAATAACTTAGTCACTATTCCAGCATTGCTAGAAAATAATTTATGCAGCAATGCAGTTTCGTTGCACTGTGCTAATTTTGGTGTAACCGAACTCTGGAAATTAGATGCCATTGGCATAACAGATCCAACAGAAGATGTTAAACGTAAGCTTGCTCACTGTGACACCCTTAAGCAATTCAAAGAGAATTTAAATGTTCTTCCTGATGGACGATATGAATTGCCACTACCTTTTAAATCTGAAATCCTGTTACCTAATAACAAGTCTATGACCTTTAGAAGGCACCACCGAATGTGCCAGCGAATTAAAGAGAAAAACCAGTTAAATGACTATAAGGTAGTTTTTAAGCAATGGGAAGATTTAAAAATAATAGAAAAGGTTTCTGAAACTGAAATTGACAATTTGGGTTATTATTTGCCCCATAGACCTGTCATAAAACTTGCTAGCCAGACAATGAAGGTAAGGCTGGTGTTCGATGCTTCGGCCAGAGAGAAAAATCAGCCGTCTTTAAATGATTGTTTAAACACAGGCCCAAACTTAATTGGACTTATACCTGATATAATTGACAGGTTTAGATTGTATGCAATTGGTTTATCATCGGACATTGAAAAAGCGTTCCTTCAGCTTAGTATTATACCAGAACACAGAGATTTTTTGAGGTTTTTTCTTCCAGGTCTTGAAGAACCTATGATTTACAGACACTGTAGAGTGGTGTTCGGTGTTTGTTCATCTCCGTTCCAACTCTCAGCATCGATAGAGCATCTCTTGGATAATTCACCTGCCGAGTTTGACGATGTGACCCAAAAATTAAAGCATTCGTTTTATGTCGATAATTGCGTCACTGGGGTTCAAGATATCAAACAGCAAGAAAATTTTATAGTTAAGGCGACAGAAGTAATGGCTCGAGGATGTTTTAATCTACGGGGTTGGGAAAGTAATGTTCCGGGTAATTTTATCTCTCGTAGTTCAGGTGTAACTTCGCTTCTTGGAATCTTATGGGATTTGGACAAAGATACATTGAAATGTAATTTTAATTACTCAATGGACAATGAGATAAGTAAACGTAATATTTTGGCTATAGTACATAAAATTTTTGATCCTCAGGGTTTTTTGAGTCCAACCACCTTATTACCAAAATTATTATTACAGGAGGCTTGGACTATGAAATTAAAATGGGACGATCCCTTGCCCGACAATATTCAAAAAACTTTTCAGAAATGGCGGGATGAAATTAAATATCTTGAGAAAATTAGTATTCCACGCTATGTAGAAATAAATGAGACTTCAGAGTTGCATCTGTTCGTTGATGCATGTAAGAGCTCCTATGGTGCATGTGTCTACATTCGAACTGTAACGCCTGTGGGAGTCAACATTCGGTTGATCAGAGCCAAATCCAGGGTAGCACCGTTAAAAACTTTGACAATTCCCCGTTTGGAATTAATGGCTTGTTGTATTGGTGCGAGATTGGTTCACTCAATATACGCCGCCTTGGATTTGCCTGTTTTGAAAATTATTGCATGGAGTGACTCTATGGTAGCACTCTGGTGGATTAAGAACCGTGGTGATTGGTCAGTTTTCGTAGCAAATAGAATAAATGAAATAAATAGTCTGATTCCTTCTCAGTTTTGGCGCCATGTACCAGGTGATTTAAACCCCGCAGATTTACTCTCAAGAGGCAGTTCCCCTCGTTCATTTTCCGATTCTCTTTGGTGGGAAGGCCCGTCCTGGCTCCTGGAACCTCTTCAAAATTGGCCCCCAGACCGCCTGGCTTACGAGACCTCTGAGGTAGAGCGAGAAAAAAGAAAAGTCAGGTTATGCAATCTTAATTCAATTGAAGAGGAAATACCTTGGTATGCTACTAGGTTTTCAAATTATCAATCCATCATTCGACTAGTCTCATGGGTATTGCGGTTTGTAAAAAATGCAAGAAGTAAGCGTGCATTTCGTGAGACTGGAGATTTAACCGTTCATGAAATGGAACAGGCAGAAAAAACTCTCGTAAAAATTGTACAAAGTAGGTATTTTCCCTCCGCGGACTCTGTTCCTAATATGAGTTTCATTTCAGACGGAGAGGGTATAAAAAGGGTGAAAACCCGTATTACAGAGCGATCAGACAACCCTGAATTTATTTGTCCAATTATTTTACCAGGCCAGTGCATTTTCACACAGCGCCTGATCGAATATTATCATTTGCAAAATTGTCACGCTGGTACCCAAATACTCCTCGGAATAATAAGGGAACGATTTTGGATAGTGAGGGGCAGAAGAGCAGTCAGGAAAGTCGTAAAAAATTGTGTAAGATGCCATCGATATAAGGCCAAGTCTCCTGGTTGCGAATCGGTGCCCCTGCCGGGCGATCGTGTCAATGACGCTGCAGTGTTCGAGGTGGTTGGAGTTGATTTGGCAGGACCCTTGTACGTGAAGGGAGGTGAAAAAGTTTGGATTGTTTTGTTTACGTGCGCAATATATAGAGCGATTCATCTGGAATTGACTTCATCACTGTCTACCGACACCTTCTTGATGTCTTTGAGACGATTCGTAGCCAGAAGGGGGAGACCGAGAATAATTTATTCCGACAACGGAACTAATTTTCGAGGAGCGCAAAGAGAACTAAGTAACATCGATTGGGAAAAAATTTTGAGGCAAACGGCTACAGAACGCATAATATGGAAATTTAATCCCCCCACAGCTGCTTGGTGGGGCGGCTGGTGGGAGAGGTTAGTTCGTATGGTAAAGGAACTGTTGAGAAGGACACTCGGTAACGCAGTTCTTACGACCGAGGAGTTGCAAACAGTATTGTGCGACTGTGAGTCAATAATTAACTCTAGACCTCTTACCTATCTGTCCGAAAATTCAGATGATTTAGTCCCACTTTCCCCAGCTTTGTTTCTCATCGAGAATCGCAACTCAGGTGTTCCCGACGTTGATTTCTGCGATTCAAAAAATCTTCGAAGGAGGGTTAGACATCGCCAAAAACTATTTAATGATTTAAGACATAGATTTAGGAAGGAATATTTAGGCCTTCTCGTCCAGAATAAAATTCAGAAAGGTCCATCATCAGAGCTGCGGCTGGGTGAAATTGTCCTAATCGGAGATGACGTCAAAAAACGGATGCATTGGCCTTTAGCAAGGGTCGTTCGACTGATTCCCGGAAAAGATGGCAAGGTGAGAACTGTGGAATTGAAAACTCAAGCTGGTGTTCTGCTACGTCCCATTCAGCGGGTCTTTCCTTTGGAAGTGCAATTAACGGACACCCCCACTGATACTTTGCAGAATAATTCTTTTACTAATCCTTTTTCTTCTTTTTCTAGTGATGAACTTTCTGATCATAATGACTCTTTGAATGACTCTACTAATGTTCTACGTAAAGTGTCAAGATTTGGACGTGTCATCAAGGTGCCTAATAAATTGGATCTCTTCAACCAGGTACTGTATGTCTTTGAGTCAGACTGAAGTCGACTCAAAGAGGGGGAGTATGTAGGAGACGGCTCCATTAGGACAGATTACGCAACAGCCGGGCGGCGCCAACAGGAGTGCCTCTCGGGATAGGACTATTTTTATTATTACTTTTTTTTCCTTAACTGTAAAAGAGACGGAGAAATTGTTATGTAAGAGAGTAGTAGTGTAACATTTCGCTAGTGATGAGATATCTATATTAAAATTTTGATTTAAAGTAATCCCTGCTGTGATTATTTCTTTTGAACCTGCACATTGTAACCCAGAGAGTTGCAACACACTGTATGAGTCTGCATAAATTATGAAATTTTTCCGTCGTAGTTTCGATATGTACAAAAGCACATAATATAGCAGTTACATCAGACACCATGACGGAGAGAGTGTAGTGCAAACTTCTGCCCTCAATGCTGTCACCAATTACAAATGCCATCCCAACATGACCAACTGCCTTGGATCCATATCTACATATGAAAACATAACTGCAGTAATTTAAGATGTAACTCAGGCTCAAGATGGAGACCTTGCTTTCTGCAAAAGTCCATGCACACAGTCTTTTGTTTCGGTTGAACCATTCCTGTATACTCTTCAACATGATCTGTAACTGCTTACATGTCTCATATCAGCCTCTTGACAGTTAATTCATAGGTCATCAACATATAAAGATCCTAGAATGGTGGGATGATGTTCCTTTTATTAAAGAGCTTATTTTTAAGCTGAACAGAGTAACACTCAGCACCCAGCCCTGATGCACACTCTCTTCTTGTTCAAAGACTTTTAACAAAACAGAGTCAATCCTTATTTGAAAAGTTCTAACGTTAAAAAAATTCTGGATAAAAACTGGTAGATTGCCATGCAAGCCAATGTTGTGAAGATCATGGAATATATCATACCTCTATGCCTTATTATACGCTTTCTCAATGTCAAAAAAGACAGAAACGAGATGGTTTCTTCTTACAAAAAGGTTTTACAAATGGATGTTTCCAGAGTAGCATATTATTCATGGTTGGTCTTCCATTTTGGAAAGTGCTTGGATAAGGCGATATTATATTATTCTTTTCTAAGAAATAAATTAAATGGTTGTTGACCATTTTTTCAAACAGCTTGCATAAACAACTCGTAACTGTGACTAGCCAATATTTCGAGGGATTCTTCAAGTCTTTCCCTGACTTGGCTATAGGAATGACTGCAATTTTCTTCTATGTACTGGGAAAAGTATGTTCCTTTCATAACCAACTGTAAAGAGCGAGAAAGGCAGTCAATGACTTACAGAACAGATCCTTTACCATTTTGTAACTCAAGTTATCTATACCCAGACTAGACCTATGTGTCTGTATCAAAGATACAAGCATTACAAAATCTCTATTATAATGCTCAGAATTGAAAGAGCTGAAAGCAATGGGATTTCGCTCAGAGCGTAGCTTGACAACTCTTGGCTTCCGACCTAAGCAGCATAGCTTGACAGAAAGAAATGGGGGTTTATTATTTTTGCTGGATGAAGTGGTAGCAAATATCTCACCAACAGTATTCACAACTTCTTCTGTGGACCTAATCACTCAGCCATCTTTTTACAAAAAGGAAAGTGAACTGTCTTTATATATTTTGCATGCTTTTTCAACTTTTTTCCAAACTCACTTACTTGAGAAACAGGATATTATTGAACATATGACATCCAAGAAGCTGGCTCTGCCGTCTTACTTTTCGTCATTTGCCTCGGCTCTTTTGAAGGTTATAAGGTTTTGAAAAATGGAGTGTCTACAAAACAATTTCTTCTTTTTCACTGCTTCATAGCAATCAAGATTCCCACATGGTTTGGAACATTTTGGCAATTTTCCTGATGTTTTAGGTATAGAGAGTATAGCTTCCTTAATAATAACATTAGTCTTAGCTGCTTTAATAACATATACACACATCTTCCACCATTTCTTCAGTATGTTCTTCAACAGAAGAGATGAGTTTCCAATCTGCTCTGTCAAGTGCAAAATAAGTTGATCTTGACATGGGATTTACTCCTCTTCACATGGAAATAAAAAATAAAAATGGAATAATGATTATTGTTGCAAATGTCATTCCGAAAACTAAAATTGCCAAAGGCAGCACAGATGGTGAACAGATGGCTAGATCAACAGCATGAAATGCATCCTGCTCAGTTTGCCTTCCTTGTGAATTTGTGTTTTCACTTTCCCAGAGCAGACTATGGTCATTAAAATACCCTATTATGATAAAGGGTTCAGGCAATGCTTTCCAAGGTCATCTAAATCCCATTGATTAACATGCTTATTTGCCGACAAATACAGAGAACAGACTGAAACCACAATATGTAAATTTGTATAGCAACAACTTGGATGGAGGTCATCAAATGAAGTGCATTTGAAGGATAGTCAAGTGAGGTGAGGAAACACACTTCCACTGGCATGCTCACCTGCAAGAAGCATACTTAAGAAGTTGCTTGTTGTTCCAATTTCAGGTTTGTTTCCTGCACCCAAGCACATAGAATGACAAGCATTGATCACATCTTTGATGTCAACCAAGTTCCAATGGAAGCAATGACAGTTTCACGAGATGAGAGTGACAATTATGTTTGATGTTTTTCCTTTCTGTGCTGCTCTTTAGTTTTGCACGGAAGCAGATGTGTGGGAACTTCTAGCCTCTTCTCTACTTCCATTCTATCTGAATCTCAAGATTCAGAAAGTATGCCTTCAAATGAACTATTGCTAGGACTTCTGTTTTTATTAATGTTTTAGAAACATTTTTTGGTTTGCTTTCAATTACTGTTTCTATTTTTTTTTTGTATCATATGAGTTGGTTTTTCATTTTTCTTATTGCTTATAATCTGCTGGATTTTAGCTCGTGGAGTTTGGGTTGCAGTCGACCGATTTGATTTAACAGTACTGGCAAAAAAGATGTTTGGTCGAAGCTGTGTGCTTTGAACTAGCCTTCCAGTTTCTACATACAAGATGTTTTTAGTAACTTTTGCAGTTTGGACGTCTTTTTCTATTTTCTATTTGGGACATGAGTGGGAAAATGCTCTATGCTCACGTATGCAATTTATATGCAATTGCACAGTTTTCACTATTGTGACCAACTACTGAGCATTGTGCACATCAAGCTGCCACTGCATGATATCTTAAAATGACCAAATTGTTGGCATTGGAAGTATCACATGTGGTTTGGAATATAAGGTCTTATGTGACAAATACGATAGCTACCTCATATTGACCTATGTAAAATTTTTCTAAACCTAAGAAATATATATCTTAGCTTAATTATATCAACAAAGAATGAAATAGAATGATCTATTTTTATGAAATTTATATCGACAATGTTTGCTTTGAAAACAATATTGTTGCAAGAGAAAAAAATTACATTTTTTTTTTTCAATCACTGGTTGATAGGCAGACTGAAGAAAGCTGCTTAGCATGTGCCATCCTATGGCAGAAAATATATCCTACAACAAAAAATATGGTTTTGTTACATGTTTTTTGTAATAATTTTCTAACACAATTAATTCATTAAGACACCCAAATATATGACAGTTACTTACACTAATAATCCTACGTAGATTGTAGTACTGAAGAAAAACTGAACATGATTTTCACGTTGAAACCATTTGACTTTCTTAAAATTATCCGAGCACATTTCCATTGCTGCTTTGAATTCTATTGAACGCAATGAATTTTACAGCTCTTTCTTTTCCTATATTTTCATATTTAATATATATCAACAAATAAACCCTTTCAGTATGATAAAATAAAATTTGTAGTTTCATATAAGACAACTATGAAACAAGTTCTACGGTTCTTGGATTTCTGTTAATGTTTATGCCTACAAGTAGCAAAGTGAATAATACCAGCTGCTTGTCATAATACGGCTCATAGTGAATGAGTTGGATGCATATGCTTTTTGGCATTTCTCATGTGCAACTTGAAAACAAAACTGTTCCTTTAGAATATCCTTCTCAAAAGCACCCCTTCTAAAGCAAACCGCCTCATGTTTAAAATGGATTACATTCGCACATCTTTTATCGGTTAATTGAATTTTTATTGCAAGAAAGGCTTATTTGAGCTTGAGCAAAACTTTATATATTATGTATTAGCAATTAATTTTTATTTACAGCAATAAATGCTTTTGTGACTCTTGCCCTGATTACATTTGATGTTTTTCTTTTTAAATCCATTGCTTTATCGCATTCATTTACTTCTCTTTCTATCTGTTTCAATCTTTCCAAAACTGTTTTTCTCAAACTTTCTTTAACAAAAATCTTATCTTTTATAAGTATATTTTTACATCAGTTACTTTAATAGAACAAAATTGCACTTTATAAAACTTATTTTTTATATTAAAACTAGCCAGAGCTGTCTATCTTAAAAATTCAAAATTTGAAACCCCTTTTTTATTTCTTTGATGCTAAACAGTTAATTTTATTGTTTCATAATAAACAGTAGAACTCGGGGAAAAAAGGGGGGAGAAGAAGTCATGTCTCGCCTAATATGTTTATATGCCAGCCTTTGCAAAGTATGAGGCAGACTAATATACTGTCACTTAATCTACCCAATAATATATGTATCTGGTTAAAAAAAACCATACATGAAACCAGCTATACAGGTCCCATGCAAATTAAATATGGATACAGGAAGATAAAACCTTGAAATATTCATCTCTTTCAATGGCAAATTCTGCCCAAAAAAAATGACTTCAAAACATTGATGATTTGGTACATGTCAATTTCAAACAGCAATGTTTAGACTCTCAGTGCTATTCCAATAAGCCCTTTATGTATTCGGTCTGGAGCTAGAAATTGAAAGCAGTTACACAACTATCAATTTTTAGTCAGTGGACTTTAGAAAGCTTATTATGGCAAAGTAAAAACAAAACAAAAAGAAAAAAAAAATGCTATATTTGAATTAACCCGCGAGCACACACACCGAAATTGGTTTTTAAAAGAAATTAAAATGTAAAATCAAGTTAATACTTCATTTTAGACAAAAATATGAAACAATAAGGAGAGGAAAAATTAGTTACTTACAATTTTTCAACACTGTTTACAAAATGAGGTCCATACATATACTTTTGCTACAATTTTCAAAAATGAATCTAATTTCTTTTTTTCTTGGAGCATTCTGTACACCTCTTGTAAGTCATTTTAGGTTTTTTGGGGCATGGTCTATTGTTAGGATGTTCAGGGTGCTGCTCTTGCTGTAGAATACACAGCTGCCATCTCATCTACAACATCGACTGCTCCTTTTTTCATGTTACAAAATGTGATGATTTCTGGCTTTTTAGATTCTCCAGTAGATTCATCGATTTGATTGTCAGAATGCATTGTGGATAACAAGATCACACTGCTGTTTTTTTTTTTTTTTTGGCACATAAGATACAAGTGTTGCTTCTTTCTGAAAACTGAAGAATATACTTCTCTTTTTTTTGCCAGAAACTCAGGTGGGACTTCTTTCTTATTTTTAAGCATAGTACCTACTATTGTAATTTTCTTCTTTAGATCTTGAGATAATTCACATCGTATATACCAATTATCAACTGTTAAATTTCAACCAGAATTGTATAAGGGTCCTATTAAACATTTGACAACTTCACTTGCACCATTTTCAACTTGAAATGGCCCATCTAGTTGTTTACCAGCATAAATTTCCATATTCCAAGTATAAAATACCCTTGCATCTACATTAGCACATACTTTTATGCCATATTTTGCTAGCTTGTTGGGCATATATTGTTTGAAGGAACAACAACCACTAAATTGTTCCAACTTCTCATCAATGGTCACATACTCACCTACAGTATAAACGTTTTGGCAATTTGTGACAAAATTTTCAAAACATTCTCTGATCAGAGCTAATTTATCCACATCTCTTCTACTGGGACAACCTGTAATGTCATCAAAATGGATACATCGTAAAAGAAAGAGGAATCAGTTCACTGGCATTGTTTCCTGAAATAGGTGCATTCCCGTTCCGTCTGTTGCCCACAAATATCCTACGTTCCCATGGGATGATTTATAAACGTCACATAAATACAGCAATACAATTAAAGCTTTGATTTCCAACTCATTTGTTGCTTTTGCATCCCGTTCACAAGTGAAATTTTCTCGTATTGAATCAATATAACTATTTGTATTGTCAACTACATATTTTAATATATCTTCATCGATAAGCAATGACCAGGAATCTAAAGGTGTTGAGACGTCTTTAGAACACTTTGTATTTCCAGAGAGTTTAGTTATAATACTTTTGGTGCCAATTCTAACATTAGTCCGGAATTTTTTTTTCTCTATTTTTTTCCAACATAAAACTCATTGCTACATTCCAGAGCTTTATTTTCTGTTTCTGCATCTGAATCACTACTCTCTATGGATGAATCATGATTACTATTATATTCTTCGTCATCATCTTCACTAAATAAATCCTCATCAGAAGAAACTGTTTCAAGGAGATTTCTCAAACTTTTCATTGTAAGGAATATACGGTACCATGCTTACAACTCAAGAAAAACCTATACTAAAAGCTTGAAAACGAGAAGTGCGAGTACACTCACAGGTATGAATGCCCGAACAATTCTCTTCTTAAAAAACCGTTGCACCTGCCACCTCAGGAATTTCCCCCATTTAAGTATGTGACCTTAAACTCAGCTACACCAAGTTTCGTACTTTTATGAAAGAATGGGCAAGAAATATACAAAAAGAAAAATGCACACGGGTATGACATACCCGTCACGTGTGTTCGCAGGTTAAAAATGAGATGGTAATGAATTACAAATGTTGCAGGAGAATGCTTTCTAGACAAGTTTAGTCTATGCAGCTCAATACATTATAAACAAGCATAAATTAATTTCAAGGGCTGTTTCCAACTATAATTTTTAATGTTAGAAAACAATGCACATACAGCACAGTAAAAGGCCATGTTTTTAATAAATTAACATTATCAATTTTTCTTTTAATTCATCTGAACTGCTTATAACACAAAATTCTTTTGATACTTCTTAATGTGTTTCAAAGTTAAAAGATAATGATGAATTTTTTAAAATGAATTTCAAATTTTTCATGGCTAATTTGGTACTGCTTCTAGTTGCTCACCTGAGGCATGTGCATCACTTCCCTCACCCTTGTCCTAGCTCTGATCACAAGTATATATTAGCTTGTCTTGAGATAAACACTCATTAACACATTTTTTATACACAACCAGAACTGTAGACCTGTGCCTTCTACCACGAAAGAATGTGTTCCAAGGAAAACTAATGAGATTATTTAGTGTAAACCTGTTTATAAAACTGAAATTTTCATAACTATTCAATTAAATTTTAATATTTTATTTGCACACTTTCATATAAGGTTCTAAAATTGATACATAAAATGATAAAATTTTATTTCCAATAAAAAGTTAATTACATATCACTAGTTTGAATTATACATAAAAAAGTTACACCAAAAGAAACTTTAATACCATATTTTCTTTCATCTTGAAATTAACACATCAGAAGACTGAATGAAAAGCAGATATTTCGAAATAACTGAGAATTACTTTATTCTTTTCACTAAAGATTACAATGAAATCATGTGCAGAATCCCATGAAAAAATATTTATTAATATTTAAACTTAAACATTATCAGACAAGACTTATAACAAGATTTGGTTTCATCAGGAAAACACTTGATCTGTGAAGTCTGTATATCTCAGAAAACTAGATTAAAAAGACTACTACTTCAGTTTAAAACATCTTCTTACGATAATAAAAGTTTGGAGTTGGTGGCAGGTCTGGTTCAAATTTCATTGGTGAGGTTTCCCTAATAGACAACTTCACTGGCTCATCTACTTGAGGTTTCCAGACTGGAGAGCCTCCAGGAGATGGAGAGCCTAATATTAAATCAATATAGGAATGTTTATTAGAAATAGCCTTGTAGCCTTTGTTATTATCTACATTGCAATCAGATAAGGAAGTATTTTTAAATGAAGATAACTGCTGCACATCTATTTCAGAACTTTCTGAGCTTGAATCACTTTCTACTATTGGAAAAAATTTTGCAAAATCTTTCACATCAGAAGAATCTTGCATCAATACAGGCTTAAACACAAAATCATTTTTGTCTTCTGATGTTTCATTTTCTGAACTGTTTGCTGAAAAATTACAAACATCTGTTCTTGCAGAAGAACTATTTGTAAGACTAACAGATGAAAATTTATACCTTAAATCCATTAATTCACGTTTTAATTGGTCATTGTTTGAAATTCCTGGATATAGTAACTTATTTGCTTTTTTAACTGCTGGATACAATTTATTTATGACTATTTTATGAACCTCAAAAATTTCATTTTCATTAGACATAGGACTATACTGTCGTGTAAGTTTCACTGATGAAAATACAGATTTGGAAGACACTGTTCCAATAGACTTTTCTAATTTTGCTTTCCATGAATCTCTTGTAAAGTTTTTCACAGGAGATGTAAGTAATGGCACCTTTGAACCACAAGAAACCTCTTGAAAAGACATATTACTACTACTACCACTACTGCTTTTTACATCTGACACTCTAGGCCTGTGATAAGTACTTTTTGAACCATTAGCAAATTTTAAAACTTTATGTAAATCTTGATCAGCTCGAGCTTTTATGTCATCAGGCACAAATTTTTCCAAACGGGAAATTGAATTTGAAATTTTTCCTTTTGTAAAGAAACCCACTTGAGTAGTTAAACGCTCAGCTCCTATATATTCAGAAGCATTTTTAGTATGTTTCAGATGTGAACGGCAGATCTTTCTCTTCCGTACCTTTTCCTTTTTATGCCTAGAATATGACTTTTGACCATGAGATTTTCTTCTTGATTTTCTATTTTGATCAACTGTTTTGATATTTTTATTATGAATGTTTTCACAAGGTAACATTTTCTGTAAAGAGAATAGTAAAGGAAGTTAAATTCGATAGAAATGACACAAACATAGAAGATGAGATGTGTAGTTATATTAGTCAGCTTACGCTTACATTCTTAAGTACTTGTTTACAGTATACAGTAAATGTGTTTACAGTATACTTGAAAAAACGAATAATGTGTAAAACATAGATTTGCTATAATAACCGATTTTATAATGTACATGTCTCTATGTTTTACAAAAGTGGGATATCCATTTAAGCATTTCATAATTCAAAATGACTTAAAAATGCAGTTACTATCTCTACATATAATAAAACAAAGAGTCTGTGTGTGTGTCTTTCGTTCGTGTTGCGAGTAAGCTAATAGACCCAGGGCCACGAAATTTGGTACATAGGTGTATCTACACATGAGCCAGTGCACCTTGAAGCGATTTTTTCGAAATTCGAAATTTAATTTTTAATAGTTTTATGTTTTGTGACCAAATCGCGTCATTTTGGGACATAATGGGCTACAGGAAAGCAAGATTTCACTCTATAAATTTCATTTTTACATTGTCGTGAAGCATAGACACTTAGTTATTTTACAAACTTAAAAAGAATTTCGTATTTCAATAAATCGATTAAATACGAATTTATTTAGGAAGGTGAGCTTAACACCTTTCCAGCGGAATTTTTTTAAAAAAAACTTAAAAAATGTGCTGTTTATTTTCCTTTGATTTTTGGACACGTTGAACTTTAATCCTTTCGACTCCTTTTAAAAAAGGAATTTTGGAAAAATAATAATATTTTGTATTTTTTTTAAATTTTTTAAATGAAGCTTCCGAATACACTTCTCACATCTCAGATATTTTAAAATGTAGTTTTGGCAACAATTTTCCTTTCTTATTGTTGTTGATAGATTTTTGATAAAATTGCATCATTTTGAATAGTTTTATTCTTTTAAAAATTTCGGTTTGGCAACAATTTTTCATCGTATTTCTTATGTTACTGTTTTTAAGAGACTGAAAAGTTTAAGAAATTAAAAAGTTGTTTCTTTTTGCGACGGTAAATTGTTTAATTACTTTATTAGGATAATTAACATTTGTATCAAGGGATATTGCTTATTTCATTCTAATATTATGTTTTAATTATATATAATTTTAATTATAAAAAAGTTTTGCATATTTTTTAAATCTGTTTAAATTCTTAATCTGTTTATACCATTTGAGTTCTTAAGATTTTGCAAAGGGAAGTTGGTTATTTATTAGGATAACTAATACTTGTATTAAGGGATATTGCTTATTTCGTTGTATGCTTTTTATATGTAATGCATTTTTAACTGAATTTTTTTTTCTGTTGTTGTTTGTTTCTTTTTCGATAAAATTGTTCTGCAGAATAAAATTCTGTACAGTTTTCAAATTTAATGTTTGGTGTTCTCTTTAGGCATTTTTCTGGTACACTTAAAAGCCAGACGAAGGCTGGCCGCGCAGCGGCTAGTGAATTCATATTAGAAGAATTATTCCAGGGCTGCTCTCCTGACCATTACTTCATATGAAGCTTCTGTTTCAGCTGGTATTTTGAATATTTATCTGACCTTTAATGATTTAATCAAAAACCATAAAGTGGTTGCTTTGCAGTAGGTATCAGCACACAGTGGACTCCAGGGTAATGAAATAGCTGACTCCCTGGCAAAGAAGGCTACCAAAATTGCTCAAATAACAGATAAACCAATTCCTTTTTATACCGCCAAATGGTTAATATAAAAATCTTTTAGAGAGGAATATTGGGAAAACATCAAAGAAGTATTCATCAAGATATTCCACTATGGCCAAGGAACAGATCTGTTGCCACTTTTCACCTTGCTACAGGCCAAGATTGCCTCTTCAAGCATCGTTATCGTATAAAAATACTGCAAAGTGCCAATTGTGCAACATTTGTAATGAAATGGATGCGAATCATTTGAGTCACTGTCCTGCACTGGGCTTGGGACACTTGTGGGAGAAATACTGGAAAGTTCGACATGAGATGAACAGTTTATAGACTTCTGCAGTTTTAGTTTTATTACCTGTTTCTTCTGTTTGTATTTTTGACTTCTAATCTGCCATTGGGAATAAAAAAAATTAGAAGAATTTTTTCTTCAAAACTGCTTTCTAAAAACTGCTGTTCGGGAAAAAAAAAAAAAAAAAATTAAA
>KK112864.1:237543-252459 GCA_000611955.2 Stegodyphus mimosarum
AAAAAAAAAAAAAAAAAAAAAAAAAAAAATAAAATATAAATTTAAAAAAAAAAAAAAAACCTCATATAATTTTAAAAAGAAGATGAAACCATGTCTGAATGAAAAGACAACTATTTTTTATCCACCAGGTTACTATATTTACAATTCCTCTGTTTGCTCCAGTGTTGAAAGCAGAATTTTGCCATCAATTCTGGCCAATATAAAAGTAGAAATACAAAAATGTTTGATTACAACACTTTATTTGTCATATAGCTTTTTGCATGCAATAAAAACTGCAAAACTGCAAGTTCTAAAATTCAGATCATATTTATCTTCAGTCTAGTATAGCCTGTCACTGCCTAAATGGAAAAGACAAATAAACAACAGTATTTCAACATGTGTTCAACAACTGGCTAACTGCATGGGCATTTTTAGTTTTCCCATGTCTAACATGAACATGAGGCAATTTCTCTTAGAAAATTCTCTATAAATGTGTTTCCTTTTTATGCAGATAACACTTAAGTAACTTTCCGTCAGTCAACTAACCAAACAGCCTTCAATTACTGCACACAAATGCTGAATAATCTGTATTATTGCATTACCTGCCCAACTGTTCTACAAAGTCACCATCATTGGCGACCAATTTTTTGTACAAAATGTGAAAAACAACAGCCATTTACAAAATCATGGCCCATAAAAATAAAACAGCAATTCACGAATTAAAATGCAAGAAACATGCATAATGAAACAGTAAAAATTACATAAAGTAAACATCCATAATAAAACACTCAAAATTTGATAAAACAGCAAAAAATTAATTAAATTAAAAATGCAACCACCAATAATATAACACGTAACTTTCTGTTTTCTCCGTATTCTGCGCATGTGCACAGGGAACTGTTTTAACTTAAAAATACATCGGAAAATTACAGAATTCTTAGCATTGCAGAGCGAACTGTCACTGCTCTCTGTGTACAGATTGACCTAATTAACTTTATATATCAGAGAATATCACTTTTTCAGAAAAATCCATTATCATAATCACCTAAGAAAATTACCATCATCACTTAAGAATAGTTCATACATTACTTTCGAGCTGCAAGATCTCTACAGTGTAATATCGGAGATAAATTAAAAGCTAGCCAAATGAATTTTATTACTTTAACTAGGGATGCACAACTTGTGGCCCACCAAGACCTCTTCAAAATTTTGTTGCAATTTGACATATAAGTTGTCTCTAGAAGGGATTGCGAGCAGAAAAAATTTCGGCGTTAAACAAAGCACATTTCACTGCCTGAACGCAAAAACTGCTCCTTGCCTGCAGCAGTTTTCGAGTCTCTTGCAGAATAGGACCATCTTATAGACATTGCCTAGCCTGTACGGCCAACACCTTTAGAAGAAACCTTAAGAAAAAGTCTGTGGCATGACGTAGCACGAGTGTGTTTGCACGCATGTGCTAGTAAAAAGGGAGAGAAAAATATTTACTCGGATCTGAAGCGCTGCATTAATTTGAAGTGTTGCACTTTTGGCTCCGTGAATATACATTATTTTATCACGTGTGTATTTATTTTTCTTTTCGAAACCATTAAAAAGTTTCAAATTTTGAATATTTCACTTTTTTTAAATATTATTTTGAAAGACGAACCAATGTAGAATTTTTGTCATTTTTGTTCCACATGGTTTTGATATTTGCCATGATGAATGGATCCAAAACAAAAAGACGAAACGAAGTTTTCAGAGGCCTGGGCTTCGAAATACTTTTTTGTGGAGCACGATAATAGAATTACATGCTTTATATGATTTTACAATTAGTGTTTGCAAAGAGTATAATATTAAGCGACACTATGACACGAAACACTCAACATTTTCAAAGCTTCAGTAAAACGATCGAAATGGTAAAATTGAATTTTTTCGCCGTTCTCTCATTGCACAAAGGAATATATTTACAAAGGCATTGTCACAATTAGATAACTGTGTTGAAGTTAGTTTGGGAATTGCAGCCTTAATTGCTAAAAGTGGCCGCCCATTTACTGATGCCAATTTTGCAAAGGAGTGTATATTGTTGGTGTCTGAGAAAGTATGTCCTGAAGCTACGCAGAAATTTAAAAATGTGAGTGTCAGCAGAATGACAATGCAAAGAAGAATTGAAATTTTATCTGAGGATGTTACTGAACAACTGAAGAATGCTGTCGCCAAATTTAAGTACTTTTCTCTAGCAGCTGATGAGTCAATAGATATTACTTCAACAGCTCAGCTGCTTTTGTTTGTTAGAGGAATTTCTGAAAATTTTGAAGTAACTGAAGAACTTCTTGGAATGAGTTCAATGAAGAGGCAAACAACTGTAGCTGATATTTTATCCCCCGTGTCAAATTTGTGTTCTGTACATAATTTTGATATTAACAAACTTGTTAGTATTATTACTGATGGAGCCCCAGCCATGATCGGAATTCAGAATGGCATGATGAGTCTACCGAGAAAACATTTGGGTGATAGAGGAGAAGATTTGCTTGGGTATCATTGTATCATACACCAAGAGCAGCTGTATGTTAAAGAACTAGGATTTGACTGCCTAGTGAAGGTAGTGAGTGACACAATCAATTTTATTCGTTCACATGCTTTAAATCACAGGCAATTTAAGGAAATCCTAGAACACACAGATGCACCACATAGTGATCTCATATATTCTCTGAAGTACAATAGTTGAGCCATGGAGAGGCTTTGAAAAGGTTTGCTGATTTGATTGATGAAATAATACCATTCCTTGAAGAAAAAGGCAAGCGAACTAGGTTGTTAAAGGAACCATCATTCAAGTGTGACTTAGCATTTTTAGTTGATGTGACAGCTCATCTGAATGACCTAAACAAAAAAATTGATGAGAAAAAACCAATTCATCACTCAACTGGCCAATGCAGTATCTGCTTTCAAACTAAAACTCCAACTGTTCTCAGAGCAAATTGGCTGTCAAAATTTTGTCAATTTTCCTTACCTGAAAAAACTCAAGGAAAATTTTCCTGATAAACAACTGGATTATTCAGATCATATAAAGATGCTGCTTATTTCATTTGAAAAGCGATTTACAGACTTTGAGTTGCGTAAGATTAAATTTAAACAGTTTGGTGATCCATTTTCTGTTGTAGTCAAAGAAGCTCTAGAAGATGTTCAAATGAAACTTATTGATTTACAAACTTCTGCTTAAGCAAATCCAGATTCCATGATTTAGACATTCTTGACTTTTATAAAACTCTACCTGCTGAATTTTTGCACTTAAAAAATAATGCAAGCAGATGTGCTACCATGTTTGCTACTACTTATATATGTGAACAAACATTTTCACTTGCGAATCTAAATACGTCAAAATTAAGAAATAAAAAAAAAAGATCAGCAGTTGCAATCTGTCTTAAGAATATCAACAACTAACTTTCAACCAAATATATCAAAAATTGTTGATAAAATTCAGTCTCAACCATCACACTAATGTATCTAACTGTTTCTAACTTGTGCACATTTTTATTAAAATATTTATGTATTAAATTATCATGCACAAGCCTAAGGTGTATTTTTTTTTCAAGCTGAACTGAGTGTGTTGGCCCTAGTAGCCCATGCAAGGGGAAAGGGAAACCCCCTTATCTCCTTGCTTACATACATACATAATGGTCTCCAGTTTAAATTTGATGATATGGTACACGCCTGAATTGCAAATTAAGCGACTTATTGCATTGACCCCCCCCCCAAATTTTTTTTCATTTGCTACTGACCCTCGGCAACCATTTCGTTTCTGTTAATGGCCCTTCTGCGAAAAAGGTTGTGCATCTCTACTTTAACAATAAAGGAAATCAATCAGAACAATATTTACATTTTAACAGTCAATTGATACTGTTCAGCTATTTGCTTTAAAATCTCTTCAAAATAGTCTTTTTTTTAACTTTCCTTCCAGACACTTTCTCCAAATAAAATCACCAGGATAATTCGATCGTTTATAAAACACAACTTCATGAGATGCATTTCTACACTCTATGACTACTAGGCAAAATGCCATATTTCAAAAAAAAAAAAAAAAAAAAAAAAAAAAAAAAAAAAAAAAAGGGGAACACTTTCTTTTCATTAGCCGGCAAACTCAACAGCTGCATTACAATTCATTGCTGCCTCCCCCCCCAAAAAAAGGAACATTTTCATCACAAGCACAAATTCTCCAAAACTATGTATAATTAGGGAGTTGCCAGATAAAATTTCCATAAATTTCTGGATTGCCTACGCCAGCGATTCAATGCTTTGCCTGGTAATACTTGTCATGGTTGGGCAGATAATGCAACAGTATCAAATAATGTTTTCATCTTCCAGCTTTTTTCACATAAAAAGAAAATCCTCCTTGAGCTCTTTCATAAGCAGAAAAAGATATTATGCAGATTAATCTAGGTCTTTCATAAAAATGAATTTCCATAAAACAGAGAATAACTATATTTTACATTTGGTAATTTCTGATTATCTGTACCAGTATGACTAGCAATTTTTTACCTTTTTGAAAATAAAAGAGCATAATATGATAAAAATTAACTTTTGGATTCTCCATTCTTAGCACCTCAATGAAACAAAAACTATACTACAATACATGATAGAATTACACAACGTTAGCAGAAAAGACCGTATTTTAAATATCTGCTTTGATCAAGTCACTCCTTAACAGCAGTAATAAATTAATTAAAATAAAATGCACTTCATTCTAAAATGCTACAGAAATTTCTAGATGACCTAACAAATGGGATCTTTCTGTTCCAAAATAAAGTGCAATTCACGATTTTAAAAGAAAGACATTAGCATCAATTTGTTATATCCGGCAAAAAAATAACCAAAAACATTAAAAGAGCTGAGCTAACAGAGTTGCTTATCAGTTCCCTTAAATTTATCTGAAAAATCTTTAAAATCTTTAAATCTGAAATCTTTAAAATCTGAAAGGTTTCAGATTTTAAATTACATTTGAAGGGGCGTTTTTTAAACATTTTGTATGTTACTTTTATTTATTGAATAATGTTCTTCGCATTTAAACCGTAAAATTCAGTTAAAGAACAATATCACAAAATAATTTTAAACTGAGCATATCTTTAGAATTTCCTACACACAGTCTCACGTGCTGCAGATAAAAATGTTTTTTTCTGTACAACGTTGCCATTGCCTGCTTTGAAATCCTTGAGTTTGTTAATCAAAAATTCGTTAAAGTTTTACAAAATATGAAGTCATTAATAAAACAAATTACAAATTTAAATTTGGGCTTCCAGATGCCTATATTCGCAGCAGGATTACAGCATTCAAAATTCGATGGCTTTAAGAACCGTCGTTTTATCACAATGCGAGAAACATACATACATTTATGCACCTTCTTCATTATTTAATTTCTTTAAATATAATACAGGGCTGCAATATTTTGTGGCAACAGTTTGAAAAGTGATACAGACTTTTAATATTTCCGACGCAAAATCGCAAAACAAAAACAATAGTCCTTCAGGACTATTGTGTTTCCTTTGGACTAAAAAAAAAAAATTTTTTTTTAAGCAAGCACATTATCACACAAGAAAAAATGCACTTTAAAATTTAAAATGCAAATTTTAATTATCAAATAAGAATTATATGATACCTTACTGTTATTTTCCCTATATATACATCTATGTGCTTTAAAAAAAAAAAAAAATCAAAGAATTGCACAAACTCAGTATTGCACTCATACAACATTATACATGTTATATGATACATTACTGTTGTTCTCTGCAGGTACACAGCTGTCTGTTTTCGCTTTAAAAAAAATCAGCTGAGTCAGAACTTCACAGATTTACAGTTTTTAGAAAAGAATTATAAAAACACAGATGCAGGGAAAAATGTAATTATTGATGAATGATGCAAAACAGAAGCTAGATGATGCAAAAATGACATTTTATGAGCGAGGGATGAAAAGTACAAAATTAGTACCAGCTAGCTTTGAATCACTGTTAAGTCTATAGTTTTCAGTGCTTTCTACTGTGCCATTGTTGATATGTTAAAAAGTGAGATAAAACTGAAGATACTTAAAATGAAGAAGAAAACGTTCTTACATTTAAAAACTGCGCAAGAGAGATGATGATATAAATAAAACAAATAATTATGCACAAAGATCTAACATGTTTAATAGATGTGCTGTATAGGATCTGGAAAAGTAATCTTCTGGAATAATTTCATAGTTTAAGTTTCATCAAAATTTACAGCATGATTTACGGCAATTTACAGGATTACGGCGGAAATTTTCATTTAGCTTATTGAGGTAGTTCTTATTGTAATCAACCTTTAAGTCTTTATGCAGTTCTTGTTTCTGAGAAAATAAAAGGCTCCAATAATAAGATGAAGCAACTTATTTCCAAAATTTGTAGCTTGTTCATTTCCTTCTCCTCAAGTTCCTGTTCATTTCATTCAAGTGTCTTTAGTCGCTAATCTCATGAAGCATCACTGTAGTTGAGTCTATTACTTGGAGAAAAACAATATTATTTCCCCTTACCAAAGTGGTTTCCGTAAAAGTAGAACAACAATCGATAATATGATTCTTCTAGAAACTTCCATCCGTAAAGCCTTTGTCACCACTTCATATCCATTTCCTTTGACATTAAAGAGGCTTATGATAAGATATGGAGATACAGTATTCTGCACGATCGTCATGCTAGAGGCTTGCATGCCAACCTACAAATTTTCATTCACAATGTTTTTAAAGCTAGATATTTTCAAATGATGATTGGTTCTCTTTTGCCTGATACTTTCATACAAGAAGAAGGTGCACCTCAAAGCTCACTTTTAAGTGTTACTTTGTTTAGCCTAAAGGTAAATTTGGCCCAAATGCGCTTTAGCCCACTGCTTGGCGGCGATTGTTTTTTAATGAGCAATAAACGCGCCAACATGGGTAACTCCGTATATCCGCGAACATGGCTGACTGGGTATTTTGAAGCTACGGAAACATGTAGCTTTCGCGCATGTGTATTTCCTATTTTATAAAGAACGGTTTTATTGGTAATGTGAGATGACGTAGCGGTTTATTCGAAATTCTTACGTGTTAATTTAAGTAGTTATTTCAGTTGTCGTTGTATTCTTTGAATGCGGTGTTTTTGTGTTGAGTGTTTGCTATTTTCGTACCTTATATTTCGCTAAATACCGAGTCGGTATGGATTTAGCTGTGATGCTGAGAGAGGTGAGTGAATGTACATGTACATTTATTACTTTATTGGAAGTGCAAGTTGCTTAATTTTTATATTTTGTTGCCTTTTATTGAAATAATTTGGCTCAGCTGAAGAACAGAACGCTGGTATCGTTTGCAATTTATTTTATTTTGTTGATTTGTGCACATTGCCTACATTGTGCAATTCGCTGATGTTTTTTTTAAGTTAAAACGGAACGCTGTGCACATGGCATTTTCTTGTAATTTATTTTCGTTATTTTAGCTTATTTTGTTGATTTGTGTACGTTGCCTACATTGTGCAATTCGCTGAAGTTTTTTTTAAGTTTAAAAGGAACGCTGTGCACATGGCATTTTCTTGTAATTTATTTTCGTTATTTTAGCTTATTTTGTTCATTTGTGCACGTTGCGTACATTGTGCAATTCGCTGAAGTTTTTTTTAAGTTTAAAAGGAACGCTGTGCACATGGCATTTTCTTGTAATTTATTTTCGTTATTCTAGCTTATTTTGTTTATTTGTGTACGTTGCCTACATTGTGCAATTCTCAGATTTTTTTTTAAGTTAAAACGGAACGGTGTGTACATGGTATCGTTTGTAATTTTAATGCCCTTTTAAAAAAAATTCCTTCTTTCTGGGATGCCATTTTGGTTACGTTTTCGCGGAGCGTGTCGGGAAGGTTATGTAACGGCATAAAATGTGTAAGTATTACAACATAAAATGTAAATAATTAATTTAAAGGTAACTGACAAATATTTTAATGATCGTAATGTTCGTTTTGCATATTATTTTATTATATTTTTGTGGGAACAGTTTCCATACTAATTTATGGTTTAGAATTCTATGTTTTGTTTACAATAGGTTTTCGCGGAGCATGTCGGGAAGGTTGCAATTAATTGCAAAGATGTTTCGCAGAAACGCGCCGAACTGGCGATTTTCAAAACATCGCCAAGCAGCGGGCTAAAGCGCATTTTCACCGTAAATTCTTTTTTAAAAGAAATTCCTCCTACTGTTTCAGGATCACTATAAGTTGATGACCTTTACATTAATTGTTAAGGTAACAGACATGAGATAAGTGGAGAAACAATTGCAAACTGTCCTTAACAGGATCGAGAAATGGTCAAAGAAAGAAGAATTCATGTTTTCAAAACAGAAGACAGACTGCGTGCACTTTTGTAGAAAGCAAGGTCTCCATCCTGAACCTGAATTACATCTTAATGGATCATTGAATCCAGTTGAATCTGAAGTGAAGTTTTTAGGAGTGATGTTTGATTAAAAGTTGACCATCCTTCCTCATGTTTTATATCTCAGGAAGAAGAGCTTCAAAATATTAAATATTATTAAAATTCTTTCAAACACCTCCTGGGGTGCTGAGCACTACTTTTTGCTTCATTTATATACAGTGCTTATAGGAACTAGATTAATTAGGTTACGGTTCAGAGGTTTATGGATCAGCATGTTTTGTTTTGTTGAAATTACATCCCGTACATCATCAGGCTCTGCAGATTAGTTCTGGAGCCTTCAGAATGTCTCCTGTCCAGTCTGTAAGTTGACTCATAAGAACCATTACTTTAATTGAGGTGTGAGCAGTTGCTTCCTCACGATTATTTCAATACATTAGTCTGGCTAAAATATTGTTACAGAATATCCTTGCTTGATGCCATATGTGATCTTTTGTTTGAAGCTAAGCCTTCTTTCTCTCTAACGGCTCACTCCATGATTCAAGAATTTCACAAGGCTTATGTCTCCACCCAAGCAGTACAGCATTTTGAAATTCCACCTTGGCCAAGTGCATAAATTCTTCATGTTTTCCACGATCTTGAGAAAAAAAAAACATTAACAAGATCATATACAAACAACTTTTTCTTGAGTACAGAGATGAATATAGCAGTTATACCCCTGTATACACAGATGGTTCAAAGATAACTGGCCATGTTGGAACTGCCTATGTAACTGGTTACCACGGAGGGTAGACGGTTGCATGATTATTACTCTATCCTAACCTCAAAAACTAACTGCCATCCATTATGCACTTTCCTTCATATCTCAGCAATATCAGAGCAAGTTTATTATTTATGCTGACTTGTTTAGTAAACAGAAAGCAGTAGATACTTTTTCTGATAAACAGAATCCAGTTCTTATTGAAATTCTAAGGCTAATCCTAAATTTAAAGAATCATGACTATCATATACTTTACTGCTGTGTTCCTGGACATGTGGGCATAAAAGGAAATAAATTGGCAAACATTACAGCGAATTCAACTGCTGATCTATCTACTCAACTCATTTTTTGACAGATATCAGCATAGTCATCAAGCAAAAGATCCTGACTAAATATCAGCACTTCTGGAATCATCCAATAAATAAATTGAGAAACATAAAACCCAAAGTGGAATTCTGGAAGGCTAATAGAAATCAGAGGGAGAAGGTTCTTTTAGATCAACTAAGAATTGTCACTCTCATGCGACTCCTAGTTATCTGTTGAAAGATGAAAGTCAACCCCTTTGATGAAAATTTAATGCCCATCTTACAGTGCGTCACATTTTAGAAGAATGTGTATATTTTAAGAGTCTTCAATCAAAATATCTTAATAGCTTTGACATACCTCTTGACTGGTTGATCGGAAAAGAGGCCAATTTTAATTTATTTCAGTATATGAGAGAAATTGGATTTTATCATTTACTGTGATTGGTTTCTAACTGCTCAATTAGTTTTTATGTGTGTTTCATGTCTTATATGTATTGAGATTTTTAGCTAGTTTTAAATTTAAATCTATCATGTTAATTTGTTGTAATCCTCTTAAATTGGTCTAATATGATGTGTCTAGCACATCATAACCTTTTAGGTTATGCGTCATAAAACATATCACTCGTCCTTGCATTGATGTATCAATAAGAGATATTCATCATTGTGATGTCCGATATAAAACCATGCATCTATTTAAATGACAATATATATATATTTTGAACATATATTCTGCACTGCGGCGGTTCAAGATTAAAAAATGCAGAATTTTCCACAATTTTATAACGCTACTTCACGTTCTTATTCCAACCATTAAATTAAAATACTCACAAAAAACTATTATGTATATAAATAGAAAGCAAAAAATCTTATCACACATCACTGATTATTTATATTTGAATTTATGAAAAAGCTTAACTTATTCTGACAATAAAAGTCATACGATCAATTCACTTATTTAGAAACAAAACAATTTAATAACCGCATACCTGGTATTCTTTCTATATGACAACTAAAATTTCAGCCAGTTGACCATATTTAGTAGAAAGCAATTGAAATGAGACAGCATTTAAAAACCTCTAACAGAAGTTTCACAATAATAATTCGTTTTGTTTATAAAATCTATTATTTAATTTAATCCCTAAATAAGGATTTCAGATTTGGAACCACTTGTTACGTAATAAATCATTGCGTTTCTAGCTGCTGCCAATATGTAATTTCCGATAATGAAAATGAAACAATAAAAATATCTTTTTTGATATTTTTTCTACAAATCTATTAGAAAATTAGAATCAAAGAAAAAGTCTTAATCGCCTCTATTATACATTTTCAGCACTTATTGAACTTCACTATCAAAAGAACGTATAATTCATCTTAATAGATTAAAAAGATTTGAGAATAAATCGCATTTAATTCGAATATATTTTCAGTTATACTGAAGAAAGATTTTACTAGCTTAATATCAAACTCCATGGTCAAAACCGAGAGGCTGAGTAGATATTGTACATAAACGCTAAGCTGTGCGAAGAATCTTTACGGTTGTTTGGAAATTTTTTGTTGAATATTTGGTATCTATGTTAATATGTGATTAATCTTGATTTTTGAGGTGTTTTTTTTTTCTCATTAATTTAAATCCTTGAACTGTGATATGGAAACTGAATTTTCTGCTATTTTAACTAAAGGCAATCAGCTCGTACCTCATATGCAAAATGAAGTTTTGAATCTCATTACCTTTTTAAAAGAGGTAGGATGTTAATTTTATTTTTTCTTAGTTTGCAGTTGTTCTCGTCCGTAAATTACACAGAAGTTTTGCAAAATTAAATGTCATACTTTTTTGTTGTATTTATTTATTAATTTAATCTGAGAGATTTATTTTGTTAAGAAACTTTTAATATTATACTGACTTTATGGTAGAACTGTATAATGTACTTCTAAATAATTTTTTCGAAACAGTTTATATTTTTCTTCATTTCTAATTTAATTACTACATCTTATAGTCATCACAACTTTTTGTTCTTTATTTAATAAATTTTTCCATGTCTTATTATTGTCTAAATTCAAATAAAGAAGGAAAGTTTTTCTAAAGGTTTATTTCACCATCTTGCATAAAAGTAAATTTTCTGTGTTTACTATTGAATAGTATAATAAAATATTTAAAATATGGTTACTATATTTCTTGAAAAATATGGACAAAACCGTAAGGTAAAATTAAATATTTATTTAGTACTTCAGGATAAAGCGGCCTTTTCATTCATTACAAAGTTTTGAGCAAATTTTTATTTGAGGTAATAATTTCAATTGAGTGCCAGCCAGATGGTATATTGGTTAGGGGAACCTACTGCAGTACCAAAGGGCCTGGGTTTGAATCCCGGAGAAAGCATGGATGTTTGTAAATATATAGTGTCTTTGGAACTACACTGGTTATTATAAATTATGGAAAAATCACGATTACTAAAAAAGTTCCATGTAGAATTTTATGAAACTTACCTGCAGTATACAACACATAGTAAGGTATCAAATAACATAAAAAGAAATTACCTGACAATTATGTTAGTATAGAAATTAGCACATACATAAAATAAACAAATCAGAAGTGTCAGTTTGCTATAGGAAAAGTACCTTCAATATGGAATATGATTGCCTCTAGAAGCAATACAGCCATTTTGATGCTTTCAATTATGCGGTCTATCAGTTCTATATTAAGCGAGAGCTATTGCTCTTGCTAAGCAGTTGCAAGCGTGGCAAGGATTTGAGGGGACGGATTAAGAGCAGCTAGATGTCTCTCTAAAGCACCCCAAAAGTGCTTGATAGGATTCAAGTCCGGGGATTGAGCTGGCCACTCCATGCGAATAATTGTCTCCTGTTGAAGATAATTGTCTACTATGCGAGCCCTGTGTGGTCTTGCATTGTCATCCTGTAACAGGAAACTGTCACCTATTGCCCCGCCATATGGGCACACATAAGCATCAGGGATGTCATCTCTATAAACCTAAACATTCACGGTTCCCCTTGGAAAGACATAAAGGTCTGTGCGTCCACCCAAAGAGATGCCACCCCAAACACAGACACTGCCTCTTCCGTATGCATCTTTCATGGATGTTTGATAGATGATAATGGGGTCCATGTTCTCTCCATATCAAATAATGCCTACTATTACTTTCTAGACAACCTGGACTCATCCATAAAGAGAACAGCCCTCCAT
Organism: Stegodyphus mimosarum; assembly: GCA_000611955.2. NCBI lineage: Eukaryota > Metazoa > Arthropoda > Arachnida > Araneae > Eresidae > Stegodyphus > Stegodyphus mimosarum. Next base: position 250,145 of record KK112864.1, read on the forward strand.
TGATCAGGTGTCCAGTGGATATGTTGTCATGCAAACGGTCTCTCATATGGCGTGACGTGAGCAGCACGCAAATGGCTGGTCGCCTCGCGTATAGACCACCTTCGTGAAGCCTTCTACGCCATTCCGGTGGCAAGGAAGGATCTAAGAAGAGTCAGAGTAGCGGTTTCTGCGTGCACATAATGTCAAATATCGGTCATCTGTGCTCGTCATAGCAGTTGGCTGTCCTTGGCTGAACCTCCTAGATGCCGAATCTGTGGTTTGAAATTGCCTCCTAAGTTTATGAACCACAGAAGGACTCACGGTTGAAATGCACTTTAGCCCACTGCTTGGCGGCGATTGTTTTTGAATGAGCAATAAACGCGCCAACATGGGTAACTCCGTATATCTGCGAACATGGCTGACTGGGTATTTTGAAGCTACGGAAACATGTAGTTTTCGTGCATGCGTATTTCCTATTTTATAAAGAACAGTTTTATTGGTAATGTGAGATGACGTAGCAGTTTATTCGAAATTCTTACGTGTTAATTTGATTAGTTATTTAAGTTCTCGTTTTATTCTTTGAATGCGATGTTTTTCTATTGAGTGTTTACTATTTTCGTATGTATATTTCGCTAAATACCAAGTCGCTATGGATTTAGCTGTGATGCTGAGAGAGGTGAGTGAATGTACATGTACATTTATTACTTTATTGGAAGTGCAAGGGAAATGTGCGGTGATTGATTGGTGTATGAAAGCTGGTTTAATTGCTACATATTTTGTTTGTTGTAAGTGTGGTGATTTTATTTTTTTATTTTGTTGATTTGGGCACATTACCTACATTGTGCAATTCGCTGATGTTTTTTTTAAGTTAAAACGGAACGCTGTGCGCATGGCATTTTCTTGTAATTTATTTTCGTTAGTTTAGCTTATTTTGTTCATTTGTGCACGTCGCGTTCATTGTGCAATTCGCTGAAGTTTTTTTTAAGTTTAAAAGGAACACTGTGCACATGGCATTTTCTTGTAATTTATTTTCGTTATTTTAGCTTATTTTGTTCATTTGTGTACGTTGCCTACATTGTGCAATTCTCAGATGTTTTTTTTAAGTTAAAACGGAACGGTGTGTACATGATATCGTTTGTAATTTTAATGCCCTTTTAAAAAAAATTCCTTCTTTCTTGGATGCCATTTTGGTTACGTTTTCGCGGAGCGTGTCGGGAAGGTTATGTAACGGCATAAAATGTGTAAGTATTACAACATAAAATGTAAATAATTAATTTAAACCTAAGTGACAAATATTTTAATGTTCGTTTTGCATATTATTTTATCTTTTTGTGGCAACAGTTTCCATACTAATTTATGCTTTAGAATTCTATGTTTTGTTTACAATAGGTTTTCGCGGAGCGTGTCGGGAAGGTTGCAATTAATTGCAAAGACGTTTCGCAGAAATGCGCCGAATTGGCGATTTTCAAAACATCGCCAAGCAGTGAGCTAAAGCGCATTTTCACCCATAACTTTCAATTCCGGACGACAAAGAGTCAAGCATAACCATTAAAAACTTAACATTCTCATTAACGGTTTCACTTTCAGTCGGATGATCTCTGAACTAAAATTGACAAGCACAATGCCAAATTGGCGATAAACGTTGCCAGTCTGGAGTAATTCCTATAGCAGGGACAGACGAACAATGTTAAGCGGTCATAGAAGTGGCGGATCATGCTGCGCATGCTCGCCGGGAAGGTTGCAATTAATTGGAAAGACGTTTCACAGAAACGCGCCGAATTGGCGATTTTCAAAACATCGCCAAGCAGTGGGCTAAAGCGCATTTTAACCGGACTCACATTTAGCCATCTGGCCACTTCTGTTTGACTTTGCCCTGCCTCTGGTCTCCCAATGGCTCTCCTTTGTAGTTCTGCAGGCAAATGATGCCTGGAGATCATTGTTACGAATTGGCTATCCCACAATTCTTATCTCAGTCAGGGGTGTTTGTGCTCCGGGGAAACCCCGGAATTCCGGGGATTTTGAACTTCGATGCCCGTAAATTCCGGGGATCGTCCTTCAAAAGGAAGTAGTAATAATAATGAATTATTTATTTTGATCTGGGTAATTTTATTTGCTTTGAAAGCAAAAAACGCAAGGTCAGTGTGTGTGGTGAAAACTTTTCCTTTCTTTCTCCAAAGGCAGTGATAATGCGTGAAAAGGGGGAAAAAACTTCTTTTTTGTTCTTTCCTTATTGCGAGTTATGACTCATTCCCCCGGTTCTCGGACATCTCTTCTGGATTCTTTCGGCAAGTAGGCGCGGCAGGAAAAAAAGGAAAGGCTTCGTTCGACCAGATGAT
>KK112864.1:262593-291337 GCA_000611955.2 Stegodyphus mimosarum
TTTGTATATATTAGTGGCTGCATTCTTTTTCCTGTTATATATTTTTTATCAGTAGAAAAATTATTTTTGTTGCTGAGAAAATTCTCCTGATTTTTGAGTTTGTTAAGTTGGCAGCTTTGCCTATGTTGTAAAATAAGTTTTAACCAACTGCCACTTATTTTAAAACTTTTGATGGTACTCTTCTAATAACAGGACTGGTTTCAGGAATTTACGTATATGTTTACATGTGTGTGTGTGTATATGTGTATATATATATATATATATATACACACACATGTATATATATACACACTTAATGTATGTATGTGTGTACACTCACACACATACTTATGTATATATTAGCATACATACATGCATTTCTGAATCTAGTCCTCCTAACAGAAGAGCACTCTTTTGACTTGTCTTCATGTTGGCTAGAAGAATGTAGTTTTTTGTAGCAGCTCAAGCAGTTTTCTGTTATTGACTTGTAATATTTGAAAAATGAATATTCTATACTAGAATCTGATACTGCAATTGTTTAATGTTCTGAAATGGTCACATGTTCCTTTCTTTTGAAGCTTTTGTAATTTCAAGGGTAGATTCTATGTTGTTAAAAATAATGCACTATATTTTTCTGACTTGATTGGAAATTCCAAATTTTAATTTATTTCTGTTAGCTAGTCAAGCATAACTTTTAAACATTTTTTTTGTGTGCTTTTAAGAAAATTAAATGAAAAAAAAAGATTATTCTGTTAAATGGACAATTTAATTAAATGCATAGTAATGAATGCAAAAGCACCAGTTGATGGTGCAGAGCTGTAGCTGGGATTTTCAGCACCCTGGGACAAATGAACATTTTGCACTTCCATCTGTGTACCCGGAATGGAGAACATTTAATTCTAAATTTTCGTAACATCAATTTGGCACCCTCTGGATACTATGCCCGGGGTTAAATGCCTCTCCTTGCTCTACCCTAGCTATGCCTCTGTGATGATGCTTACATGATAATACATAAGTGTCAGATTATTCTGAAAAATTTACATTTTAACATTACATAATAACTTTAGCTGTGGGAATTCAAATATTTATTGGTTTAATAAACAGAAATCAAAGCTTAATATGACAGCTGCTCTGTTATAAATGCATACCAGAATCTTATGAAGGGGTGAATGTTTAAGTGCAAGAGAGATTCAGCATCTGTTATAAATATGTACCAATAACAACTGATATATTTACATTTCTATAGTTTCTAATTTTCAGAGATTGGTTACTTTGTTAAACAAGATCTTTATGGTAGAGTGTTAAAATGCCATCATTTAATTGTTGTTATATTTAATTAATATGCAGATTTATATAGCACTGGTGTATAAAGTACAGTGAAACCTCTGTAAGATGACCATATGATTTTTTTTTTAGATGATTGTTTCAGGACTACAGCATTATTATCAACAATACTCAGTATGATTATTTTATTATCTTCTCAGAAATAATGAGCAAATTCAGAGGTGATCAGCATGAGAGGTTTCATTGCAGTAGGATAAGTCGTCTATGCCATTCAAAGAAAAACAAATGTCTCTGATTATTTAAAATTTACCATTTTGCTATATACTGAAGATCATTCTGTGTTTTACTGGTTTTTATTTTTATGTAAAGATTTAATCTTTATTGAAAATTTAATCCAGAATCTGCTATCATAATTGTATAGTAAGTGAAGTTGTCTCTCTGTCATGATAGTTTTATTTGCAATTCGGCTGTCATTGTATTTTATGTGCAGACTAAATCGTGTATGTGTTTCTTATTTAGTTTAATATTTAAACTGCATAGAACAGGAACAGAGTAAATATTATAAATTTATATTCTGTGTATTTTTTTAGATTGATTGGACTGAACCATGGTTAATTGGTCTACTAATCTTCCATGCTATCATTACAATCTTGACTGTAGTAACACGCCATCATGGAAATTTTCAAGGTGCATTCTTCTTCTCATTATGTAAGTTACTTAAGAACATAGAAGCACATTTTATTAAAATTTCTTTTAGTACTTATATTTTAGTACATAAAAATTGCCACATTTTCGGAGTGTGTCAGACTCTGGAAACTTTGTAAACAACATGAATAATATTTCAGTTTTAACATACAATGTTGCCACTTTCTGTTGAGAACAATAGCCTTGCGATTTGTTCTCAAGGAAATCACCACAAAGTTTTTACCTGAATAAAAGGGAGGGAAAAAAAAACTTGGAAGTACGTTTATTTACTGATTTTAATGATCAGTACATAATTGAAGCATAAAATATGTATGTAAGTCTTTTTGATTGTAAGTCATCAGTCTTTTTCTTCACCAGAAAAAAAAAAAACTGCAAAGTGTGACTGTTCTAATGCATAAGTACCTAATAATATTAGTGTAATTTCTTCCAATTTTTTAGATGTGGATTCTAATGATATATTGATTTAATTAAATATGTAAAATAATGTCAAATTTTCTTTTATGTGAATTTTAAAATTGAGTGCATTTGAATTGGTTGAATTTTTTATGTTAAACTATTCTGAATGAAGAAAAAATGGTACTTTTCCATTATGCATTTGCTATGCCTTTTAGCGTTTTCTTTAATCTGTAAACAATTTCTGATTATAAGAATACATTATAGATAACAATTTATTATTAGAAAGAATTTATTTCATTCTTAATTACTAAAAAAACATAAGCTAAAATTAATGGGGACACTAGACAAGGGACATAATTTTAAAAATATCCACTAGTATGTCAGAAAACATTTTGCCCTTCAGATATAGGCAGCACCATGTGAATTCTACTAATAGAAAAGTGTTGGCTGGCAGTGTCTCTCTGCCATTTACCACTGCCCCAAAATCATTTGATAGATTGGATATGACAACTTGTGACTCAGTTAATAAAATTAAATGAATGATTCACTGTGAAGTGATATTATCCAGCAGCTTTCAACTCGGATGATTTGTAACCTTTCCAGCAGTCTGAGAATATTATTGTTCCATCTGCTGTATTATTCTCTATCATGTTCATTTAATACTTGTTTAGTTATTCTGAGTTAAGTCGATTCTTGAAAATAATTATCACAAGTTAATAGGTGATTCATCGTTTATGACAGACTTTACCAGTTCATGGGAAGAACTTTTTTTTTTCATTCTGAATAGACTTGCAGTGTTTTTTGTAGCTATGCTGGTAACATTCATATTGTTTTATTATGAGAGTATGCAAATTTTGTGAAATGTCTCTTTTGACTCGGCATTTGGGCACATATCCACCCACATATGAGGCTATTTTTATCTCTATCAAGTACACTAGATTAGTATTTCAGCCTCTTTTGCACTTTGGCAAAAAATACATGAATTAGAGCTTATAAATCATTCTTAAACATGTTCATAAACATGTTATTTTCGTTCAGATTGTAACTCGCCTGTATGTGTAGTATCATGTTTCAAGGTCTACCAAGTTGTTTCTAATTTGAACTAAAAGTTGTATATTTCTCATACTTTATTTCTTTTCAGTAATTTCTTTCACATTTTCTCTATGCAGATAAATATTCAGTTTAGGATTATTAAAATTTGTTCATTGCTTGGTAAATCGCAAATTTTCAAATCCATTGCTTAAAATACAAAAATCAAACTCGCAAGCCAATGAATATGAAAAAACAGAGGATTGTGCTGGAGAAGCAAATTGACAAAAATAATTTGGTCCCCAGACGTTAATGAATAATTAAATAAATTAAAATTTCAAATGTTTAAGCATAGTGTTCTTTGCCATTATGCCTCTGCCTTACTTTTTGGCATATGGAGGTGATGATATATTGGGCTTCATCTGCCATGTGGTGTATATGTTTGTCATCTATAAACTATTCTTATAACTAGAAACTATTTGCAATTAAAAATCCCACCAAAATGCATGGCAGGCACATACCAGAAAAGTACAGAAGAACTATATTGCCAATGCTGTTAAATAAAAAATTAGGAAACATATTTCCATATTTTTATTTATTTATTTATTTTTGCACAGAACGTACCATTATATTTCTATTAAAAAATAGTTTAAAAGGCTGAGACTTGTCAAGTAAAGTAGGGTCTGATGTTTTAAGATGAAAAGACTTAAATAATTGATTATAAGAAAATGGTGAATAACTTAACCTACTGATAGTTAGGTATATTGTTATCCATAAAATCAAATTCTGATAGAGTAAAAATAATTTTACTGATAGATAGATATAGGTTGGTTTCTGCCTTGTGCTGCAAAATGTACCGCCGGGATTTGCATTTTACAGGAATATGACTAGCGTTATTTAGTCTCTTTTTTCTGGCATATGAAATTTGTGGTTTTTTATGTTAATAGGGGGGTCTTGGTTTTTTTTGGCTTTGATATGGATATTTCATTTTCTATTCGTATTTATTTTATTCCTATTTTGTCCCAAATATTTATAAAATATTTTAAATTAAATAAAAATTTTATGAGATTTCTATTTTTAATTATAGCAAAGTATATTTACAATATATTTAAACCATACAAAAAAATTTATAAAATTGCATTACTAGCATGGGAAGCAAGCGCATTGAGCTCAAAGAAAATTCTCTGGGAATAAAAGACCTTTTCACTGAACAGGTGCATGTATTGTTTAGCAATAAAATAACTTGGGTTTCAAATTCCTTTATCTGTATCCTGGTGAAAATACATATTCCTATTTGAAAAGCAGCAGACACCATTGTGAAGAGCAGTGGTTTCAAGGCACGACCATTGAGCCTCTAGAGGATTGTGACACAATGCTGTAGTGGCTCAGTGGTCGCACCCTGAAACCACAAAGCAAATGCTAGAAATATACATAGGTTTTTTTTTATATATATGCAGTTTAATTATTGCTATTTTTTTATTGTTTATAATAGAAATGATGATGTGCGATGAATAAATTTTAAAATTGTTTATATTAATAAAAGGAAGTTATTTTGTCTCTTGAAAACGAATTTTAAAAGGCATCCGATTTGAAGTACTGAGACCTAAAAAATGTATGATTCTGCTGTCATTTTGTGTTATTTAGAGGTAAAAGATCAGTAATCGGTTTTCACTAAAACATTTCAGAAAGAAGAGGAGAAAAATATTCAAAAATTGGTGGTTTCAGGGTGTGACCACCGGACGTCAAAGGGTTAATGGGTAATATGATGAAATTGTTGAAATATAGTGTAATATAGATGTGGCTATTATTCCAGGAGGATTAATGCCATTAGTTCAGCCTTTAAATGTGTGTCTCAATAAAACATTCAAAGAAAATTTAAAAGGACAATGAAATGTTAGAAGGTGAAAATACATTTACAAAAGGAGGCAAATGCGTCATGCCAGTTTGTAAATAGTGTGTGAGTGGATAATAAAAGCATGGAATGAAATTAAACCGGATGTAAAAGTCATTTAAAAGGTGTAGTAGTTCTAATGATCTAGATGGAGTGGAAGATGGTTATTTATTTATGAAGCAGAGTAACAGTAATGATGAAGATGAAACAGAATTCAATGATGTGCCTGAAGATATGACGGAAGATGAATTTGACGAACTTTTCATTTTACCCGATAATGAAAATTTTTACGTTTATAAGCTATGACATTTCTTTTAACTTAGGTACATGTGGAAATCTAATTTTTATACTTATTTTTTATATTAAAAGTGCACATTATATGCCGGAATATATGGTAATCTTGTACAGTGAGCTTTAGTACATAAGGCCAAATCTCTCCATTAAATTTTTTCAGCACTGTTACATTAACATTTAATGTTATTTTAATTTCATATGTAGTTTATTTTAATTTCATACACCCTTTAAATTTTTGCAAAAATAAATGTTTTGCTCATTCTGTATTTAAAATAGCTATAGTTGTGTTCATTTTTAAAAAGTGAATTTTTAATTATATTAAATTTTTTAAATTGATTTTCAGTGCTGCTTGTGTTTTGTTCTTCAAATATTAATGAATTAGCTGCCAAAAATTGGAAGTAAGTACATTAATATGTAATCAGTGTTTTATAATTTATTTTTAGTCAAGTTGATTTTTTTATTATTTGCAAAATGTTTTTAAAATGCTAATAGTTGCACTAGAGGTTGTTTTGATAATCGTGTTTTATTTAAAATGAAGTATTCATTTAGTCATTGTGAAAGGGACATTAATCATAGCTTGTAGTTGGTTTTATCAAAAAATTTTATTCCCTTTAAGTAAGGCTGGCAAATTTCTTTGAAAACCACTGATTATAAACAAGTTGAGCCGTAACTTTTTCAATACATATTTAAAGATTATACACAGTAGACTTTTCAAAACTGAAAAATATATTTTTAAACCCAGCAGTACTTGACATCATCATCATTGTACAAACAATAAAATCTTTGGTTTCATTAAATTTAAAATAAACTGTGGGTGAAGAATTCCAATCCATTTCCATTCAATTAATTGACCTTCATTGGAAAAGTATGCATAAAGAAGCTGATTTTGCTTTTAAGATCTACAAAGTAAAACTTAAAGTATGGGGTTTAAGTAATAAACTAATGATCTTTCTTCCAAGCCAATTGACTGCATGAAGCATAATTTAATATGAAATTATTATTACTTGGTTAAGACTACTTTTAACACCTTCCTTGTATGTTTCTTTAAGATTGTCATCAGTCATTTATGTGAAATTTCATAAAATCATTTAAATGTAACTATCGTATTATCAAATTGGATTTTGTGGTTTTACAGCATTTTGATGTATTTCTGAAAAAATAACACCTGTTTTTTTAACAGATGTTGATTTAATATCTTACACAAGAAGATTAAAGTAATCAGAATAAGAACCAAACATCTGTCATCACAAACCTCCTTTTCCATTTATTCCATTATATACTTACTATCTCTTAAAAAAGATTTATTCATTGTTGTAATTGTATTCCTTTCCTACTTCTGTTTTCTACCTTAGTTATTTGTGTGTAGTTACTTACAGTCTTTTTCTCGTTCAAAATATTAACAAACAAAAGTATACTACTAGTATGAATAACAGTAATAAAAAATTATTTTTCGAATCATGTAGAATCACTAATAATTTTAGCACAGATTTTCTTTTCAACCTCTGATTCAATTCACCATGTATTTTATTTAGCTTAATGCTTTTTAACCATTCAGCAGTATTTGGTATTTATTGTCTATGAACATTATATGGCCAGTTGTTCTTTCTTTTGGGGATGTATAGTCTGGGTTTAGTAAACTGAATAGTCACGTAAAGAATGGATGCTCACTGAGTAAAAATGAAATATCACAACTATGAAAAAAAAAAAAAAAACTTTGCTATTGCCTTATCTAAAACTCTTTTTCTTTCAAGTTGCTTTAATGATGAAGTCTCTGATACTAGTCTAGTGTGTTAAAGTTCTGTCGTCACCAAGTTCTTTTTCTCCATCTTCTTTTGGTCTTTAAGTAGACCTGAATTGTCTGGAAAAGTACTAAGTACTTCAGTAATTTTTATGTTAGATGATTGGCTGAATTGTTGCCTTCTTTTAATTGCTGCGGTTATTGCTGCATTGTCTCTGGTGATCCTTCATTCTGTAACATTTAGCATTAACCGTACTTCGCAGCTGACACATTCCATGATAATCTTCTTAACTAGCATCTGCACATAAAACCCCCTATTAGCGTACCACCTAAAGAAATTGCTCCTGAACATAAAACTGTCTCTGAAAATGAGAGACAAAGTGTGATTGGTGAGTCAGCTCTGGTTGGCTGGTCTTAGCAACATAGCTTTTTTGACTGTGGCACTTAAGAGATAATCCTAAGCTGATGAAAATCATTTTCAATTTTTATAGGCTGATTTATTTATTGTATAATGTTTTTGCATAATCTTTTGAAGATTACAGCAAAGCATGCAAGATTGTCTGCCTAAGAAAAAAAAACAGTTAGTCTGTATTTTAGGGTGCCCCTTAGATTATCACCAAGTTGTTATTTCATTTATCGCCAAATTGTTTTTTCATTTATGGTAACCTGAGCAGTTGAGTGTTATGAAAACCTTATTATGACGTGATTGGTTGCGAAATTGCGGTGAATTTGACTAATGGGAAAATATTTGCAAGGGCTTATTTCTGCTTTAGATGTCAGTTAGGAAGTCTGTTATTGTAAAATGGCTAATCGACTTGTGTGTAAATGAAGGTTTACTTAGTAGTCATTATAAGTGTCCTGTTTGTGTGAAGGAAATGGTCGAACCTAAAGATCATTCAGATGGCTTTGAATGTGTTTGTCGCATGAAAGGTTCATGCAAGAAATGCCACCGACAGTCATCCAGCACTATGGATGATATTTTTTACTCTTATTTTTGTGAATATATGTGCCAAAGCCAGTATACAGATTCTAGTTCAGATAATTTTAGGAAGTTTTTGGATGCTGTTAAGGAATTTTGTGTGCCACAGACTGAAGACACAGAAATTTCTAAATAAGGTAGTAAGTGGATTAGATGTGATATGATGTATTTCCTTTTTTATGTTATTATGGGGAAGAATTTATGATAAGCATCACTACAACTCATGAAATTAAACTAGGATTTATTTATTTACATTAGAATGAAAAGAAAAGTGAAAAGAACAATCGTCATAACTTAACACATCTGTCCTCAACTCTCATCTCACTAACTCAGTTACAGTCACAGTTTCTACATAATTCGGCCATCCTACATTGTCATCTGCCCTCAGATGACAAAAGCAAATAATGAAATTTAACATGTAAAATAAAGTAAAAGGGGAAAAATACTAATACTATTAAACTAAAATTGAAAACATTGAAACTACTAAATTAAAGAGATAAAGAAAATAATATTCTGTCTAGATCTTCTAATAACAGCACCTGGAAAAAAAAAATAGTAATCATAATCAAGGAAAAGGTAAGTTCAAGGATTTAAATCAGTTCATATGAGAAAATAGTCCATAAAAACTAAAGTTCAGGTAATATGTTCTGATGAAGTCCAAGGTTTCATAAATTCGCCGCAAGTGCTTGCTTTCATAGGTCCATCGAAGAAATCACATTTTTCAAAATTATAAGTATCATTGGCTTGATTTTCATGATTTTGTAGGGTCTGAGAAACTTGGGTTTCAGTAAGACGAGGTCCATATTGTGTACGCTTGTTGCCACTAGGTCATGAAGCTGGAACTTACGGAATGGTTAATGTCACAGATTGTATGTTTTATGATTTTCAAAATCTGTTGTTTAGCTTCGTTGCAAAGATCATCATGAGCATTGACGAAATCTGACTGGATCTTTGCATTTAATAGCTCTGTAATTTTATCATGATTAGTAGATTTCATTTTAGTTCTGAACATGAGGTCGAATGGAGTTGTATTAATGCTGTGTTGGTATGTTGAATTGATCACTTGCTGAACTTCACTGACATGAGTATACCATTTTGACGGGTTTTGAATCAATAATATGGAGAGAACAGAAATTATGACAGAATTCAGTCTCTCAATTTGTCCATTGGCATAAAGCAGTCCTGTAGAATGTTCTGAATATTGTTGGTTGAACAATAATCTTGAAAATCTTTTGAAGAAATGCTGAGCCTTTATCTGAAATTATACACGAAAGATTTTCAAAGACAAATTTTTTATTTTCCAATTTAGATATTACTTCAACGCCATCAGTAGATTTTGTTGGGTAAAGCCATATGAACTTCGTGAAAGAGTCAGTAACAGCAAATATATACCTGTAATTTTTATGAGTACTGTGGAGTGGTCCTAAATTATCAGTGTGATATGTATGAAATGGTACATCTTGTTTGGGTATAGAATGCAACATACCTTCTTGTTTACTACATTTATGATTAATTAGTATGCAGGAAACACAATTAGCAATATAATTATCAATTTTATCTTTAGGTATATAAAAATTTTAATCTCATCAAACGAAATCTGTGACTCATCAAACAAGTTCTTCAATTCGTTTAGAAACGAAATTTCCACGAAGATGTGCATCCTTAATTATATCACTTTGCATTGATTCTGGAACAACAAGTAATTTCTTACCGTTTGCAAATTTATAAAGTATATCAGCTTTAACACAGTAGTCATCATAAAGTTTAACTTTTAAGACTTATTTGATAGACATTCATTCGGAAGAAGATCATCTTGCTCTTGAGCGTTTCGTATTTTCAAAATGAGGCTATCTTGAATGTTGACCATAACAGGGGATCTGCTCAATGCATCGACATGTGTCATTGGTGTTCCTGTTCTGTGTTCTATTTCATAGTCGAAATCCTCTAACATCAATGCCCAACGTGCTATTCGTGTGCTTAAGTCATTCTTGTTCACTGTCATTTTGAACACATTACTGCCAGTAATAATTTTTAAGTGTTTTCCTAAAAGATAAACTCTAAATTTTTTCAAAGCTTGAATTACAGCTAATACCTCAAGTTCGTAACTGGTAAATTTCTTTTCCACATCAGATGTCTGTTTACTCATGTAATAAACAGGATGTAGGCAATTATCAATCATAGATCTTTGCATGAGTATACAACCATAACCATGGATACTGGCATCAATGTGTATTTCAGTATCGCTGTGCTGATTATAGATGTTGGGTACGGGTTTTTCACATAAACGTTGTTTCAAAAGATTGAAAGCTTTTCCCTTGTTGTCACCAAAGTGGAAGTCATTACCTTTCTTAAGGAGATCAGTTAATGGTTGAGCAATTATGGAAAAATTGAAAATAAATTTATAAAAATTTCCAGCGAGACTAAAGAAACTTTGTAATTCTTTGACTTTTAGGTTCCGGATAATTAATAACAGCAGCTGTTTAAAGAGGAGATAAGAACAGTTGACCATTTTCAATGACATACCAAGGAATTCAATTCTACGATTTGAAAATTTAGATTTGAGCAGATGCAACTGAGAAAACGGAATTCAAACGTTGAATCCTTTCATTTTTAGCATAAATTATGATATCATCTAGATACAATAAAACATGACCTTGCAGGATTAAATCCTTGAGAATGGAATTTACAAATCTTTGAAATACAGAAGGCGAGGTACAGAGACCGAAACAGTATTAGAAACTGATACTGTCCATTGTGTGTCGCAAATGACATGTAATGTCAGCTGTTTTTGTTGACACTAACATAGAAGAAAGCATTTTTAAAATCAATTGTGCTGAACATACGAGCATCTTGTAATTTATCCAGTAAATCTTCTATTAATGGTAAGGGATACCGATCTTTAAATATTTTCTTATTTAATTTCCATAGTCAGTACAAACTCTATTGTGTTTTTTTTTTTTTTTTTTTTTTTTTTTTTTTTTTTTTGTGTGTGTGTGTGTACTACTACAACTTCACTAGAATATTCGAAAGAACAGGGTTCAATTATGCTGTCGGCTAACCAAGTTTGAACTTGTTTGTCTACAATGTCTCTTTCGACAAAAGGTAATCACAGAGATCTATGAAAAATAGGTGTTTTATCTTTTACTTGAATAGTCATTTCAGAGTTCGTAGTTTTGGTTTTGAGAGGTTTGTAATCAGAGACAAGATTTTGAATAATTGTAACTGTTCTTTTGTAGCAGCAGGACCTCTTTCTAATTCAAATGTTTGATTAAGGAAAATATTATTGATGTATACATCTTCCGAATCAATTTGTTTAACATGTTTAGAAATACAAACACCATCTTTGTGTATATTAACTTCACTTTGTTTAAGAATGTCCATGCCAATTATAGCGTCAAATGGCATTACATTACTGTCAACAACATAAATATTAGTTATAAATAATTCTGTATCTATTAAAATGTCATCTGTGAAATAACCCATTGGTTTAATTTTGTCATTACCGAAGCCAGTCAGCATATTATAAAATGCATTTAAAGGGGCATTCCCTATTTTTTATAAATGTCGTTAGACAGAACTGTTGCTTCGCTTGGGGTATCAATGATAGCGGTGAGTGGTATATCATTGATTTTGATTACTTTATGGAGTAGGTTCTGGGAATGAAAGTTGATTGATGTGTTTTTTCTGTTTTTGTCAGTACTTTGGTTTTTAGTTTTTTTAACACACGTAAGGGATTTATGACCGAAATTTCCACAAGATAAACATTTGGGTTCGCGATGGCGATGTTCATCGGGACAAAATTTAGATAAATGACCAAACCCATTACAATTATAACATTTCAATGACTGGTAACTACTGGAATTTGCTGAGAAACCTTTTCTGTCATGTAAAGCTAAAAATGAAGATTCACGCGATTGAATTTTGCACTTTAAAAAAGATTATTCGTCATTAGTTGTAAAAAAGGCAAGGCAAACCCTTTAAGAGTTTAATTTCTTTTCTGCATTTCTTACATAGCAAAATTCCGAACATTGAGACAGTTATCTGGATTCAGTTCAAGATCATCCCAGGAAGCATTATCCTCTGATGAGTACTACCATATTACTGACCAAATGCAATTGCCGGCAGCGTCACTGACTTCAATAAATAACTCTATTTTCCTATACCACAAAATAGGAAAGTCCCCATATGTTAATAATAATGTGATATGAAGGTTAAGTACAAAGACTGTGAGCTTGGTCTGTGATTATGTATGTGTTTGAATACTGTGGCCAAAAGAGTATAAAATAAGGCCATGAGTTCTCAATTTAGTTAGAAGCGTATGCTTCATTGATGGGTCAAGATTTAGACTAGTCAGGCAATAAAGATGTAAAGGTCTAGAGAGAATCAGTATCCCATGACTAACCAGGTACATCAATTAGCACTATGCTTGTGCTTTCAGCCAGAGTTGTATTAACCGTTAAGTAAAACAAACAAATGCTTAGGGCATCAAAGAAAAGGGAACACTACAAAAAAAAAAAAAAAAGGTGTTTAGGAACTCAAGGAAAGGGTGCAGCCAAAAAGATATTTCAGAAAGAGTTGTACCAAAAAAAAAAAATCACATTGCCAGTTATCATGGAATTTATGGTGCAGCTACACCAAGAGAGAAGGAACTGGGAGAAGCAGACGTTATACAGTGAATGTGTAATGGGGTGCCAAAATCAGTTAAGTGCTTAGAACCACTAAAATTAGTGGTTCTAAGCACTTAACACCTAGTAGTTCTAAGCACTTATGTATATATATAGCATACCGGTTTGCAGGTCTTCACAGAGGGGACAGTCTTAATGGAAATGCGTTGAAATCAAGTCATTGAATCATTTATGAGATTGTATGCTGCAGTACTGTTTCTTCTGTGTTTTTCGTTGGGTATTTATGCAGAGCAGGCTGGTTAATGGGTAACTTGAAAGTAATAGTATTATTCACATGCAATGGCCACCTCATTCTCTGGACTTGTATTCTATTGTTAGCTCAATCTAGAAATTATTTCTAATATCCTTAGAAAGATTATCTTTGTTTGTAGACCTTCTTCAACTACTGTTAAAGAAGAACTCTTCGAATGCTTACTTCACATTTATGTATGAAAAAACACGTATGCTGTTGAAACAGAACAATTCTTAATATTTAATGTAAACTCTCCTGATTGGAATTTCATCATCATTTTATTTTTTTAATCTGTTAATCCTGTGCAGCTTGAAAGTAATAAATCCCTTTTGTGAAATTGACACTACATGTCACAGTAAGAAGAGATTGCATACCATTTTAAGGATTGCTCTTTCGTTTTTTTTCTCCCTACTTTTTTTTGGATAAAGGGTACCAACTAAAATTTATGATAATGAATAATGTACAAGGTTGAGCAATTTTGCATGTTTATAAAGGTAACAGATTTACATTCTCTTCAGGTTTTGATTATATTTATCAATTATTAGTAATAAAGTATCAACTATTATGCTATGCCTACTAATACTATGCATAATATTTGAAAGTTTAAAAAAAATTTTGAAGCATATCAAGTACATTAGTCCTGAATGGTATATTGGTTTTGAAGTGGCATTTTGCTTTATCACTATAAATGGCATATCACTTTTCAAAGTGTTGCTACCAAATATTATTACACATTTAAAAAAATCGAATGTTGAAGAATCTGTATGAATGTATGCATGTTTCGTGCATTATGAAAAACAATGGTACCTAGAGACATCAAATTTTGAATTTGTTTTACTGTCTATTTCCTATTTTGTGAAACTTTAACAATTTTTTCATCAACAAACGTGACATTTTCAAAGTAAGCAGTGGCAACTCTGTACAAAAAAAAAATTTTTATCTCCAGCATGTGAGACTCTCTATCGAAAATTCTAAAAGTATGCTATTTTTAAATATTTTGTGATTTTGCTGTTGAATCGAATTTTGTATGGTGTGCGCACCAAAAACATTATAATTAATTAATAAAGTAAACACACAATCATTAATAATAATTTAAAAAAAAACATAAGAATGTATGCCAACACTTAGCACTGCATTGGGTTTTCTAAACATTACTGCTATGCTGCTTTTAAAATTTGTGTAATTTTTCTGTTGAAATATGTATGGAGTAAGTACGAAGAAAATGATGCTTAATAATAAAGCTAAAAAGACAAAAAAAAGAGGGAGAGATAGTAGGAGTGAACTGCAAGCTCAATGAGAGTGTTATAAACCTTAACAAACCCTCTTAGGTGACTGCTAATGTGAAACCTTTCAGATCCCCCCCCCCCATTTTTATTGTTCTTGGATATGTTTATGTCACTGTAAAACTCCAGCTCAGGTTTTTAATTTTCTTTCATATGATAAACCTTAATTCCTCCAATAGTTGTTAAGTAGTAATCATATCAGTTTCACATAAAGGAAGGATATGTTTACTATTTTTTAATGACTTGGGGTTGCCTGTGAATGCAATCCCTTAATGATTTCATAAATCTGCTTATGCTTATTCTTCCAAAGGATAATGGAATAATTTACCACATTTCATTTATCCTTCAAGTATTACACCATACTTACACTGAGAATTATTGAACGCATTTCACACACTGTTTAATTATTTCAAAATTGATTTTTTGGGGGGGTCAAAATAAAACCTTGATTTAGTTATATTTTATGAAATGACAGTATTAATTACATTCTTTGCACTTAAAAATTTCATTCATACATTTTTAAAGGCTTTTATGTATGTGTGTGTACATATATGTATATTTGTATAAATATATATATATAAGAATATGTTTGTGTGTGTGTTTTACAGGTATTTTGCTCGTCAGCAGTACTTTGACAGTAGTGGCATGTTTATTTCTATCGTATTTTCGTCACCAATACTTTTGAATTGTCTTGTCATGGTGGTAAGTAAGGTGACTGATTTTGTTTAAATTATGTATTATTTTAATATAATCAGGTATATCATATCAGAATTTAATGTGTTTTACAGATATTTTTAATATTTGAGATTCCACTAAAAATATTTTTGCCATAAAGAAAATTAAAATACCTACAAACTGTGCAACGTGGAATTTTTTTTTTTTTTTTACTTTAAGCTAAAATCTTTAGGACATGGAGAATTTTTGCATTTATTAAAAAATGCGAGTACTTTTCTACTAAAGCTATACTATATATTTTTAGCACTATGTTGGTGTATTTTGTCTTTTTTCTTTGCCCATAACTTTGACTTGGTACTGAAAATGGAATATTGGGATAAACAACAAGAAAATATTTTGCAGTTTTAGGACAAAACCCATTGGAGGTACATGACTCATGTTATTTGTTTTCTTTTAATGAATAAACTCTCATAATTTTGCAGTTGATTTTAACATTAGGATGATATAATAATCAACACATACCTTTCCTGTAATTGTCCCAATCAACCATTTTATTGCAATTTATTTTAAGCAAACTTTGGTTTACAAAATTCAATAGATAGTAACTGTAAGTTATGACACATTTAATTTAGTAACTTCCACCCCCCTTCTGCTTAAAAATAGAATGTGACTATAAAGCAAAAAAACTTATTCATCAAAAGGAAAAGGTGATATAGCATTTTAAGGCCTTTTTTTGGTGCAAGTGAGTTCTGAATTTTGTAAATACTCCGTCGCTTTATACAGAAGATTACATTCTTTGTACTGTAGAACAAATGACCAGAAATTAAAAATCACGTGCTTTTTTTTGTGCACATAATGATATAATACTATACTTTTAAGATGCATTTCTTTTGATGCTGAATAATGTTTGTGTTCAGAAGTTCTATAAAAAATTAATTCTTTGTTTTAACCCTCTGTCTGTGAAAACCATTTATATTCAAACTCTCCCGGGGGGGGAGGAGGAATTAGCGCACACTTTAACAAATGGTATTTATATATTGGTTTCAAAATTTAACTGAATTATCGTTAGAGCATGTATGATGATGTTTTCTAAAAAAATTTTGGTAATCTTATGATTGTAATATGTGACATATGATTCAAATCAAAAATGGCTGAAAAGGAAAAAAAAAAGAGGATGAATCAAAATGGCTGAAGTATGTTTGAAATTTGAGGTTGTTTTGTTGTTATTGTGACTTATATCACTTGTCTGACAGTAGCATCAGCACAAGCTCAAGAAATTCAACATAGCAAGGAGTGCAAGATTGTGCCTGTCGTTGGCAAGAGCCCTGAGCACCATACAGGTAACAGTGTAACATTGCTCAGTTCCGTTCCCAATTTTGATGGAGAACACCCTGGGAGTGGGTCCGAAGCTCTCTCACCCTTCTTCCCCCCTACCACTATAACTAACCTCTCAAGGCAACGTTCAGCTCACCACATATTTAGAGTGTCCCCATGCTGCACAGTCACTATACGTTTACAAACATCCATACCTTGACATACAGCTACAAGTTCTGCTTCTTTAGCTGTAGCTTTCTTAAATGCTTGCAACATCACCTTAGAAGTTCGCTCACTATGCGCACACAAGACAAAGAGTAGTACTGCATATTTCTGATGCATTGTGAAATAAGCTAAGTGGAAAGTTTTCATCCTAAGATAACTACATGCCCTGACTGAGAATGATCTGTATCACCAAATACAGTTTTAGTTTTGCAAATGGTTTTAATGTGGTAAATAGGGATTGAAGGGTTTGTGTGGTCTGATGAGGCCCTATTCAAACTTAAAGGGCCATTCATACTGAGGTTTGTTTGTATTCTCAGATTCTTTCGCATGTGTCAACCAGTTGCACTTATGTTAGATGTCTCCATTAACTCAAATTGTGATGTGAATAGTCCTTAACAAAATAGTGAACTACCATAATTGTGTTTACTGGACACAAGAAAATCCATGCACTAATGTCAACAGCGCAGTCAAGCCACCTGGACTTGGACTGTCATCTCGAGATTTAATGGGATCCATTTTATTTGAAGATACAGTTACTGTTGAAAGTTGCCTGGAAATGCTGGGCACATCTATTTCATTAGCTGTGCGTGCACTTAATGGAAATGATGCTCAGATTTAATACCCTCTTACTATTACCTAAGTGTGCAGGCTTTTCCACATAAGAATCTGCCATAACACTGGATAGGACGAAGAATTGCATTCCTTAGATAACATTTTATATATTTGAGAATTTTGTTGTACATTTTTGAAACATTAACAAATATTAATTATGTAATTTTTGAACATAAATCAGATTTAGATAATTTTGACAAATAGTAAATACACAAACATAAAACTAGATTTAGATGGCTATTTTGATAGAAATTTCGAATGCTTTTGAATGTTGCTATTTTAAGAATATTCATTAGTACTTTGTCAAATTAATCAGCAGTATGTGTTTTGAAATTTTAAATTCTTAATGTTACTTAATTTGTTATAGATTATGGTATTTAATGAAATAAAATATTCTGTATTGTTTTCCTTTAAAATTTCTACTTTCTGTTATCAAAAATAAATTGCAGACAATACATGCATGTGATATATCTAGCATCGGTACTTATTTTTCACTGTATTCTGTCTACAGTATTATATGTGCTATATCATCATAATGTTAAAAACCAAAGAATTTAAATGATAATCAGAATTTATGAATACCATCTTTATTTAATAGAACAACAGTTTGTAACTTTTCAGGGCATTATGAATAGCAATATTATTCATTATTTATCTTCTTAAAAATTGTATAGTCAATGAAAAATTATTATTATTGTGTACTCTGTATATTTTATGATTGGTCTTGAGGGTGTTTTCACTTCTTACTTTAGCGTAAAATTTCGAAGTTGTAAGGCACAAAGATTTATGAATTATATTCTGAAATACTGCATAGTCTTTCAAACTGTAATTAGATCATAAAAAATATTTATATATTCATCTTTAGAAGAAAGTCATTTGTGTTTTGATCTCCTATGCGTAAATCTTTACTCAGAAGTTTATCTACAATATCTGTGTTTAGTAAATCATTATCGAAATTTTTCTGCTTTCAATTTAAATCGTTGTAACAGTAAAGTTTTTACATATTCATACTTTTTCGCATCCTTTTCGGGTTCTCTAGCAATAAGCTGAAAAATATCAGGAGGCAGCAATGTTGAGTCACTTAAATTTTCAGCAGGTATATTCATTATTTTAGCTTGACGCTCAAATAACACCAGAAATAAACTTATTTCATCTTCTTTAGGGTTAAAACGTGACATGACATCATGAATTCTGATTTTTAAAGGCTGCTCAGGTAACTGTGTAGTTTCTACCAGCTGTGCTCTTGCAGCCATTGCTTCCAATTGAAGTTTCTGTAGCTCAAAAGCTCTAATTCGCTCTTCTCTTTCGTGTTCTTTTCCCCTTTCTTTTCTTTCACATTCTTCTTTTCTTTCTCTTTGACGTTCCTTTTCTATTCTTTCACGTTCCTTTTCTCTTTCGCATTCCTTTTCTCCTTCCACTCTTTCACGTTCTTTTTTCCCCCTTTCTTCTCTTTTGCATTCTTCCTTTCTTTCTCTTTCTTCTCTAATTGCAGCCAGTAGTTGTAGAGTAAATTCTTCATCATAACTGGGACTTTCAATAATCAGTTTATGCAACTGAGCAATTTTAAATTCAGGTCTCACGGTTAAACCTAACTCTTCTGCCAGTACTTTTAAATTTTGTTTTTTTTACTCCTAGCTAAGAATGACATGTTGAGCAAGTTACCTTAATAGGCTTTCTTTTAAAATTGAATCTTAAAAATATACAACTTTTGGTGAGACTTAACTTTTCAAATACAAAATTCACTCTAACCGAATGGAGAGAATTATTTAAACATTTTTGCCAGTTTGGCACAAAATAAAATAATTCTACCCCTGGTTGACGTTTTAACTCACTATTCACAAGCCTTGTTGGTGATAACTAAATAAACACTTTTGCCAGTAGGCAATGCAATGAAATATTTCCCACGTCAGTTTGACGGTTTTATTATCTATCTATCTCCATGCCTGGTTGGCAATAACAAAAACAATTTTTGCCAGTTTAGCAATTTAATTTAGCTGTAATACGTCGGTATGACGTTACGATCTACCACACACCTCGATAGCGAGAACTAAGAAAAGACTTTTGCCACTTTGGCAGTACAATAAAATCACACTACATCAGTTTGGCGTTACTATTTATTTTCCACGTGCCTGCTTAGCAACAAATTCAAAAACACAGTTAACAGTTCCTTTTTTTTTATAAATGCCGGGATGGCTTACGCATATTAATTATCAACATAAAAATTCAATACAAATTATAGTAAAGCCTAAATAATAATTTTTTAAATACTTCTTTACGCCAAATATTAGGCTGAATATTTTTAGTGCCAGTTATTTTAAACAAAAACTTATGCCATTTAAATATAAAATGAAATACTAAAATTAAATAAACTAATCTTATCTTTGAGGATCAGCAATATCCAGTTTTGACAATTCTATGCTGGAATGCAAGTTACATAAACAGAAATGGTGAACTTTTGATTGATCCTCTTTAAAACGGCAGACTTTTGACATCTGTTTGTCCTTGAATTAAACAAACTCAGCAACTGGTACTACGATTCAGTAGAAGACGAATGAAGTTTTAATTCATTAACGAAAACAAACTTGTTTTCATGAATAATTTTCTGGGATTAGGAGACCAGCACCATCGAAATTGATAATTGCACTCCTAATTACCAGTATCTCATTGAAACCTCCAATTTAATAAGACTGTAATGTATTTTGCTGTTTTTATTGAAATAACAGATGAACTTCTTAGCAAATCATAAACTATATTCTCAGTTCGTGAAAAAAATAACTTAAATACCATTTCTAAATGTTACAGTTTTACACTCCAGCTTATTATTACAGTTTCTTCCTCTATCAATTTTTTATATATCAGCTACTCTTAAAATTTTCAGAACTACAATTTTAAACATTTCTCTCGTTGCTCAGCAACGACTGCATGAAACAAATATGGGTTGTCACTCCAATATCAATAATAAATAATTATTTGGTTAAGTAATAAAATATTGCAATCCCCTTGATAAGTCGATTAAACTGCTATCAATAACAATAAATGGTTTTTCAATACTTAAGTAAGTTTTACTTTTTATTTTTTCCATTTTTGAGATTAAGTTTTTCCTTAATTGTTTTTAAAACAAAGGAGGACTAGAAAATTGTATTTTTAAATTTTGACAAATACCTTTTCAATAATCATTTTAAATTGAATTTCTGTTCCTTGGAGAGATGGTATATGGAAAGTTTTCTTATTATAATTTATTGTGAATTATTGGTTTATATATATATATACATATAATAGATATGTGTTCTGTTGATGCAGTTTTTTTGTGTCCAGTCCATTCTCCCATACTTAAAATTCTGCCGATACTTATGTCAAGAATACGTTATGCAAAATTAATTTCAGTTATTGGAAAAC
Source organism: Stegodyphus mimosarum (assembly GCA_000611955.2). Classification (NCBI taxonomy): domain Eukaryota; kingdom Metazoa; phylum Arthropoda; class Arachnida; order Araneae; family Eresidae; genus Stegodyphus; species Stegodyphus mimosarum. The sequence goes on from KK112864.1 coordinate 283,311, forward strand.
CTGTTACACTCATTTATGTAAACGAGTATGACAGATAAAAGTTGGAATGAAGAAATAAAAAAGAAATTCTATAGCACTGCTTGCAAAACATTCTAGATATTGATATGTAGGCTGTATATTTTTTGCAGCATTTCTACTCTCTGGATGGCTGAGATTCTTGTTTATGTTCCAATCTTGTATTTTTTTTAATTAGCTTATGTTTTTCTTAGAATGCCTTTCTTGGATTTAATATTATCATAAAATTCAATTTCAAGTTTAAATATTCTTTAGTGCTGCCACTTATTATTGACTTCTTACTGGAAACCATATTCTGTTTACAGTTGAAAAAAAAAATCCATTGAAATCTGCATGATGTATTTAGCTGCAGAACTGATTTACTAATAGCAGAATCTGTCTCATTTAAAAATCCCAGACATTTTTCAAATCTAGAAAAAACCCTGGGCTACACCACATAATCTAGGAAAGTTTCAAGAAAATCAAATAAATATTTTCATTTTATGTACTTTTTTCCTTTTGCATCTCTGGACATAAGTTAAGCTATTAAGTTAAAATGCTTGTATTTTTTTTGTATTTATTTAAGTACATTTATTAAACATAATTATGTTTTTATTAATTTTTTGTAGGGTCATTGGCTTTGGACATCTGGTAGTTTAATGGTGAAAGTAAAACAAGCCCAATTAAAACAACGGTTAAGAGCTGAAAGCCGCCTTAGAAAACAAAGGAAAAGTTCTGATTCCTCAAGTCATCATAAAGCAGATTAATAAAATGGCATCAATATTTTGTCATGCATAGTTAGGTATTTTGTTACAGTGTCATGTACCTGCAGATAGATTATATAGCCAATTATGTGTGATTCTAGTGAAACTGTTTGTGATGTTTGTACAAATTGTTCTGTGTTTTGTAATTAATATGAAGAATCATTTTGTCTGTAAAAATAAAAATGTTATGGAACTTTTTTATATACACAAAACATTAATCCATTGCAGTGTTGTGAATGATAATAATAGCTGTATTTAAAATCTAAAATAGTAGTAATTTTATTTTAAAATTATATGTGTATTAAAATTATGTTAAAATTTTAATGGAAGGTCACGAATTTAAAAAAAAAAACCAGGCCACTATTACATATCTTTTTTTTTTCATGTTATCAGGCCATGGTACTTTTTTAGTTGCTATTACATGTTTCTATTTCCATTTTATTGGTGTCTAGGTCACAGTATGTGTTAGAAATGTGAATGACTTATTTTTATAAAAGGCAGTTTGTAATAGTATTTAGTTTTTACTCATGTCCATTCCTACTTTTAAAACATTATGTGTAGAATGTAGTTTTCTTAGCGACAACTTGTTTGCTGAAGTATTTTAATCTAGAATATGGAGGAAAAAATCAAGTTACTTTAAAAACTTTTCTTGATTTTTTACAGCTTTGTAAACCAGCATTGGTCTAATGTGTAATTAAATTTTTTTAAAAATTTTAAATTGTGAGATGCAATTCTATTTTATGTGTTAATCAATAAAGAATAGTTTGATATAATATTTATTAAGATGAAAATATGCAGTTAATTAGAATTAAACCTACGAATTTGAGAAAATGAACGAGATTCATCATTACTGCTTATTTGCTAAAAATATAGCTAAATTAATATTACTCTTTTGATTGCCCTTCATTTATTATGTATCTGCTGTTCTGTAATGATCTCAGTAAGGTGATACTCAGAGCTTCGATTATATTGGAGATAAATTTTAATAGATTTTGTATTTAGCCCTCTGAGTAGCATGACCGCCTTTATCCAGTCATGAGATTTTTTGTTCCTTGGTATATATTAGCTTATAATTTTAAATATTTTCCTTTCGTTAATGATGTAAATATTATCTTAATGAATGGAAGTTCATGAAAACAGATTATACACATTTAACTAGTGAATGCTTTTTAAATTCAGGTCTTCTGAGTGGCTTCAAAATGCTCTGCCACTCAGAGGTTAAAGTAAGTTAAGAAAACTAAAATCTGTATATCTGCCCCCCCCTCTCTCTGTGTTATGCTTCAGTATATTACCTAATTTTAATTTAACAAAATTACATAAATTCATTTTTGCTATTGATTTAGCATTGTATTTAATTGACAGCTTTTGAAATGATAGAATCTCTCTTTACAAAAAGAAAAAAATTAGTGACTGTACTTGACATTGTTGGATTCCACTTTGAATAAATTATAATTGTATAATGTTGATTTTTTTTCATTTTTTTATTTTAATTTTTTAAAACGTTGCTACCATTGCATTCCAAAACTCCCAACCATTACTAATACTCCAAACAGTGCTGAACCATTACTGAAACTACAAACATTAATTACAAATGACAATAAGTAATAAACTACAAACTTAAATTTCTTCCATTTTGCAAAATGAAATAAATTTAGAAATTATGTTATGCAATTAGAAATTGCAATATGCAACTAGTTAATCTATCTTGTACCTATACTTAATCCATTTTTTAGTTTTATGGATGCTTCAATGTATTTTGAAATCTTTAAGATTGTAAGTTTCAGTTTAATTTTTAAAAATTATAATTTTGTATTGATATATATGAGTATTGCATTATAGATATATATATATTTACTGTACAGGTACAAATGTACATAATAAGACATTATATGTAAATAAATCTACAAGTATATTTTTCTTTATATACAAAAACATCATACTATATCTTTGTCAAATAAGTTCTGTACCATTATTCGGAAGCTAATCTGATCTTTGTAAAATTGTTGTGTATTTTTTATGTGTTATGTATCTGATGTTCCTATAGTAAAACACACTGCTTATTGAATTATATATCCAGTTCAAAAATAAATTTTTTGTTTATATAATTTGTATTCATTCAAAGATTCATTTCCCTTAAAGAATTGATATATATATATATATATATATGCAGTATAATGAATCATATCTTTTAAAATCATGCATAAATCTAAAACAATTTTTTCCCTGCTTGTATTATGAAATAGAAAACATCATATATGATAACTTGAGTTTCTGCCATGAATATTGTTATATATAGATGTCTCCAGCCTTATGGATGAGCTACAGTCTGAATAATAGTTCATAAAATGCTATTAAGTTCGCTAAGCATATATTCTAAAGATGCCTGTGAGATAAGAGCTATAAATACTATCAAATAAATAATTGAAAATACTAAAACAAATAATGCGTAAATAAATAATTACTTTACTACACAGAATGTACCTTGGATTGTCATATGTGAGGCATGTGTGTATGGGGTGAGGGTGAGATCTTTACAGTGAGTGGGAGTGAGTCAATATCTTATTCATTGGCAAGTAAAGGGAATATTTGTGATGAGAGGTGGAAGATGTTGGTATGATACACATTTCGGCCAGCAGCGCCGATTTCTGAAGTGTATTTCTTAAGAATACAAGTTTTTGAACTTTTCTGAATAGGTTTTCTTTTGCTTTCGTTATATAACAAACTCGTAAGGATTTTGATCTTGGTTTTCCAAAAAGGGTGAGGCTTTTTCCAAACTTGGAAGAAGTTACTGCCATTAACTTCATTGAACTTTTTAACTGAGGTAGCCCCTTCTTTCTCCTCTTTCTGTTGCTCTTCAAGATGCATCAAATCTTTGTTAGCCAAATTCTTTTATGGGGAGAGCTAGCAGTTTGAAATCCTCCTCTTGCAGTTTAAGATCGGTTGCTGACTAATGTTGACAAGACTCACTTTTCATCATCATGATTAAAACCATGATAGTCATGAACAAGATAGGGGCACATGCATTCCCAAATGCAATTCAAATTTACATTTCTCTGTTTCCATGCATTATGGATGTTCTATTCACAAATATAAATACTGTAGTTCTTTCAAAAGTGTCATAAAATGATACCAGGTTTTCTAGTAACATCTGTAGATGCCCAGAAATATGTATGGCATGCACGTTTTTTTTAATTGCCAATCTCACCTGGTCCATTGGTTGTTAAGATCAATGTTGTATTAGATGGTAAAAACACAGCTTTAATATAAATATTGAAATCATCTAAATGTTGAGGGTTGCCAGTTCTGAAATCAGGAGAATCTTAAAAGGAACTGTTTTCTTACAGTATAATTTACCCATGGGATGAGGTGATAAAAGAACCACATGATAAATATTACCAGCATCACACAAGCCTTCTCATTGTTAATTTTTCTCTTTGACTCCGAGCATTCATCTTTTCAAGTTTACAGTTTTTCATCTTTTTTACTCTAAACAAATTTCATTCGTTAGTGTCTGCAAAAGTTCGTAAAGTGCTTCATTCATGCGCCTGTAGTTGGCAGGTGCAATATTCTCCAAGACACATCTTGATTAATGTTGAATTAACTGATTTAGGATATAAATAACTAGAGGGGCACACTAATCCTTTCATATAGATTACAAAATTTCTGATTTTACAAAAATCAGAAAATATCCCTTTTCAGGCATATAATACATAAACTGAAATTTTTACAAGTGCAGAAATTATTTACAGGGAAAATATGAGGCTAAAAATAGAATTTTTAAAAAAATCTGAAAGGTTTCAGATCTTAAATTATGTTCAAAGGAGCATTTTTTTAACATTTTGTATATTACCTTTATTTATTAAATATCATGTTCTTCGCACTTAAACCATAAAATCAGTTCAAGAGAAATATCGCAAAATAATTTTAAATTGAGGATATCTTTAGAATTTCGGATACACAGTCTGACGCGCTGGGGATAAAAATGTTTTTTTCCGTACAGCGTTGCCATTGCTCGCTTTGAAATCTGAGTTTTCTAATCAAAATTCGTTAAAGTTTTATAAAATATGAAATCGATAATAAATTTGAAATGTGGGCTTCCATATGCCTATATTCGCAGTAGGATTACATCATTCAAAATCAGGTGGCTGTAGGTACCGTCGTTTTATCACAATGCGAGAAACATACACACATTTATGCAAATTCTTCATTATTTAATTTCTTTAAATATGATACAGGGCGATAATATTTAGTGGCAACAATTTTAAAAGTGAAAAGGGCATTCAGCGTGAACCGATGCAAAATCCCAAAACGAAAACTATAGTCCTTCAGGGACAAAGCCTCTTTGAACTAATAATATGAAGCTTTCGGTGAAATTTGTCTCAGGTTAATACTAGAAAATTTTTGAATTGCTTAATGCAATTCTGTTATAAATGGCAGTGTAACTATTCATTACCATGAATTTTGAGAAAATTAATCCATTTGAGACGATGAATAATTTTGGAGACGATCGCACTGAGTGGTAGAGGGATTTTTTTTATGTTGGAACTATTTTAGCTGGGAAAAAAAAAAGTTAGAATGAAAATGCGTTGAGAAATGAACACTGAATGCAACTTTATATAAATAAGATGATAACAAACAGTGTGTAATGGTCTCGCTGGAATATTTTTATTATAAGGGACCAATTGTGCACCATTTAAAAGTGTTATTTCAAGTTCAGAAACAAAGAATAGATTTTTGGAAATTAAGGAATCAAGTAACTAAACTAAGCATAAAATTTGCATCCAAAAAGAAATTCATTTCTTTATTTTCTCTTTCGTTCTGCTTTTTTTAGTGAGAGAGAAATGCAGTCGAATTGGCTTGTAACGAGTGCTCGTAAAAAATTGGTTTATAAAAGCTCTAAGTATACTGGGGGCGATTCAGCTTGAAATTCTTCACATTCGTCGTTATCGCTTTCATTATTTTTTTCAACTGCTTTAGCTTCAATTTCATTTGCAATATCCTCGGAGTAAGTATCTGGGAAGTGATAGATACATAATTTTCAAATTCTCTATTCATTTTCAAAGTGGTCTACTTCCTCATTCTGTCTTGAAAAATGTTCTAATCCAGCATAAAGAAAGCAGTTGGTAATGCATGTTGATGTAACGTGCTCCCATGCATCGTTCATAAAACGTAGAATATGTTTACATTAGCATTTGAAGTTGTTCCTATTTTTTCTCTTCTATCGAGAAGCATCAAAATCAAGTGCGTATGAAAGTTTGATTTAAAACCGATGATCCCTTTGTCCATAGACTGGATAACATCTGTAGGATTCGGTAGTAAATATTGAGTCCTGATGCTTGTAAGTCTAATGACTTCGGGATGAGCTTTATCAGTTTTAGTTAAAAAGGAAATTTTACGCTTTTCCTATCCTCGGTTGTCTCTCCCATTTTGAAATTAATTGCGTGAAAATATCCGAAGTCATCCAGTCTTTCCTGCTGTGCTCATAATCAATAGGAAGCTTTTTTACATGCTTAAAACACCGAGGGCTTTTGGACTTTCCAATAACCAACAGTTTCTTTTTGTCAATGTCAGATATATTAGAACATAACTAAAGCTGTCAATCGATTTTTGGAAAGCTGACCTCCGACGTACTTTCACCCTTAATTTAAAAGTCTGGTATGGGTTTTCGTTGCAGAAAATGCTTGCTTCATCGGCATTATATATGTCATAATTCGTATATCTTTCTCTGATGACTCGCCACTTTTCACTCATCCATGTCGCGATGTTTGCAGACTGCTTCATCACAAATTTTTCCACAGGTTATTCCATGTCTGTTCTTGAATAGATCAAGCCATTTATTCGAACATGCATATCCAGAATAGCCAAATTACGTAGCAAATTTTTCTGCTTGAACTTTTAAGAGTGGACTACTTACAGGAAAATCTGCCGCTACGTTTCACCTTCATCTACTTTAAAAGAGCTTTCTTCAAATACTCTTTGTCCAAGAATGACTGTGCTGTGTTTGAAGATAAGTACTAAACATATCTTCAAACACAGCACAGTCATTCTTATTTTGATCGAACGCACCCATTAGTTTTTTCCTTCTTCTTTAGCAGTTTTCAAAGTCGTCTACTTCTTCCTCAGTCTGTCTTGAAAAATGTCTAATCCAGCATAGTAAACATTAAACAGTAGAAGAAGATAAATCACGCTTTTTGCAAATTTCGGAATTTTTTGCGCCATCCTCTAACTCCCGTAAAATCATTACGTTTTGTCAATAGAATAATTTTACGTTTCGACATCGCAAGATAAAATTTCACGAGCGTTCTCTGTGAATGTAGTAGGTCAAACAGGGTTCGTACGGTCCTTAAGAGTCCTTAAAAGTCCTTAGGTTTTTTGGAATCGATTTTTGGTCCTTAATTCTGTCCAAAATCGGCAGAAGGTCCTTAATTTTAATCATCTGAAATTTCTGTTTGTTTTTACGACTGCCATTTTGAGTGTGAATTAGCATTTTGGAGGAATATTTTTGGTGATTCACTGACATATATGGTTATCTTTTGAATGGGTTCATGTGTTATAATTTGCTCTTATTTCTAATATAAATAGTGTGATACTCGAGCTTCTAAGCAAGAAGTGAAACAAGCATTTCGAATTTTTTTTTTTTTTTCCTACTGAAAATCTCTTAAACAACTTTTCGCTTTTGGTGATGTGAATTGTTTTATTTAACGGTTCTAAATTTGGCGACATATCAACATTTTGGTGATTTTAAGATCAGTTTTTATAGAACATTTTTAATTCCGAGATCTGGGAATTTTTCGGCGATTTTTTTTAGTACATTGTAACATTAATAAATTCCATTAAAATAATGGTAATGTATTGAAATTATATTTAAAAAATAATATTATAGTAAAATATTTTTATTTTTCGCTGTCATATTATAAAGTTCCATTTTAACATCTTATTATACAATATTTTGAATCTGAGAAATAGACAAGGTATAATGCTATAAAACACAATTTACGAAACAGTTCTGACTAAAAGCGAAATTAGCTATGTAATTAATTAAAAATGTTTTCTTTTTAATTTTTTCATAGTAAGAGTTTTTCCCATGTAATTGTCTGAGAATATTCAGAATTCTCAGAATATGCATCAATTTTCTCTATAAAATTTATTTTACACTTTTCCTTTTTTTCAAAATATTTCTGGCTTTTGGCTATTACAGAATTGGTAGGGATAATTTTTCTTTAGGATTTTAGACACTGCAGCTTGGAAAGTTTAGAAGGATTTGAAGGC